>MU863956.1:0-172004 GCA_033296885.1 Triangularia verruculosa | reverse complement strand
ACCCCCCCCCCCGCCCCCCCCCCCCCCCCCCCCCCCCCCCCCCCCCCCCCCCCCCCCCCCCCCCCCCCCCCCCCCCCCCCCCCCCCCCCCCAAATGTTGGATCCAAGAGTATAACGCACCACCTAAACACAAAGTTAGTATCAACACATCATCACATCATGGGGGTAGATAGGACAGCAGGAGCATACCAAGACCGGTTAGGATATGCCACCAACCATGGCCTTCAAAAACGACAGCCCATGGAAGGAGAACCTTCTGTTTTGTTGCTGTAATGTGGTGGCAGCAGACGTTGTCAATGTTCCAGATCAAAAACCCGGCCAGGAACATTAAGATGCCTCGTAGTCGCAGAGTCAATATCTTGTTGTCCAACTGTTATCTGCCATCTGTGCTACATACCTGTGAGAGCGAGCGTCCACATTTCCTTCATATGCTGGTCACAAGTGGCGGAGTTTCTTTTCTTCAATGCTGGCCTCAACACGCTGTTCAACAGCATTAGTATCTTGAGGGATCAAGGAGTTATTTCTTCCGTATGCACGCACCCCTCGAGAACGTAAAAACCACGGAAGATGGTTGATGCTGTTAGAAGACCATAGGCGACCTGATGGAACACTGGGTCTTTTGCATACAAATAATACACCTACATGATTCAGTCAGTCATGTACTCAAACGGCCATCTGTGTCACTCACTGTGATGAATGTGGCAAGTCCCAGAAGGAAAACTGCAAGAAGTCCCTTCACAAGAGGCGATTTGTTGGTTCCAAATGCTATGTAGGCCATTATGCAGATGGTATAGATCATGGGCAGTTCGTCGGCAAGCTGCATCTCATCTGATACCATGTTAGTGTGTGCCTGCAGGTGATATAATCACACGCAAAGAAGAACATACACTTGAGGGTAGTGTGGAACGCCATGGACCCAAGACCAACGACGATGTAACCCAGAAACACGAGGATGAACACCTTCGAATGCGCATACTTGATGACATTGCGTAGTCCCTTGAAGCCAAGATACATAAAGACCAAGTTCGTGAGCGTGTTGACAACCTCAGCGCAATAGTAGCTAATGTTGTAGTCCTAGATGGTTTTGTAATAATGTAATTAGTCAGTATTTTCAACTAGCTGGTTGCTAAGGGGGGCTTTATTTACTTCTTCACACCAGTTCAACGTTGATGTTTGCTCACCCCAGAACCCATCTCGAGCTTCCCGGTAGGGGATTTGAAATATCGAAGCCAATGCCATTGTGTACTCCTCTCAAACACCACTCCGTTTCATAACAATGGTACGAAATTAAACAAGATGAAAATGAGAGAACCCTGGTGTTTGAGCTTTCGAGCACAACACGCGCCAAGAGGCGGGCTGCGCTGGGTCAACCGTTTCGGTTCCACTGTACTGGGTCTTTGGGTGAGCTCTTATCCAGGACGCAACGCACGTAGATAATGATCGTGTTTGGGCGTGTTTTGGTGCAACAATAACCAGGTCAGGTTGTTATCTCTATTTTATGAGGATTGATTTCTTGTGTGCCGCCAGCCGATAAAAACCGGGTCAACCGGAAACGAGAGTGGAGGAAGGATATGGACGGAAGCAACGGATTCAGGAACGAAACGAAACAACAGGCAAGACCTGGAAACAGGGTTGATTGGGTTTGACGGGAATGCTAGCAGGCTTTTTGCGATTGTTGTTGATGTTGGTAAGAATGACTGCACCTCAGCCTGCTTCACACAACAGGGAACCAGATCCATCTGAAAGCTTGAAAGTAGCGATAACGATAAGAGCTTGGCCGGCTGGTTTATGGATGCATGGCGTTGTATTACGATACGGATCCTTGATGATGATGTAATGGCAGCTGCTGTCCTACATACATTTCTGAATACTAGCATCATGAGGCTATAATACAAGTGTTACGCGTTATATTTAAGGGCACCTGATGTCAACCAACTGGGACCGGCAAACGAAACTCTGTTCGAAATGGTGGCACAGTTGCATGAGTTGATCTCAAACAAACAAGCCGATGGCCTGTGCGTGAGATCGTCAGCCGTGTGGTCAGTGGCTGGTGAGCTGTTCAGGCCCCACCGAAAGGGCTGAGCCGAAAGCTGGAGCACCATCCAATTGGACCTGGAGCCAGGGACAACCACGCTGACAGTTGCCTAACAATTACGAATCCCTCCGAGGCTTGGACACTTTGGACACTTTGGAGCTTCGATGTGGCCTTCCGCCAAGGACCAAGCACTTTTATAACTTGTTGCTGCTGAAGAATACGACAAGAGACCAACCCGTTGGCAACCGTGATCGATCTCACGGTGCCGATATGCATCGCGACCGAATTTTGACTTATCCGCATAAGTGGGCGTAAAGGCGATAGGCAAGATTGCGAGGGCAACTACCAGCAGAACACCCAGGCCTATCTTCAACACCTTGTTATGGATCGAATGTAACGACAATCAGACCAGCGCATTTGCCCACGATTGTTCCCGGCCTTTTGATGGCATTTCCATAGCGAGCATTGTCATATATCCTGTTTTACGGTTAAGCAATGGCTGCGCGATGGGGGTCGTTTCTGACCCAAGCTGTAGCTGGTGTTGAAGCCCGCCTGGATAATATACTGAGCGAGGACAATGATGGCACAACGCAAGCAAAGGAGACGAAACCCGCACCTCCTGCTTCACCAGTGAAGCAGTCGCCAGGTATGCTTGGCTTTTAGAAGCTCTTTCCAGGAGACTGTTGGTTTCTAACAGATCCAACCCTTGTAGGCCCCTCCAGAACCTCGTCGAGCACCCGCGCAAACGATCGGCTTCAAGAGAGGCTTGCGCGAGCTATAGCTGCGAAGACGGCCGGCCAAAAGCCCGTTTCTGCGCAAGGAAGCCCACGCCAGAGTTTAGACGCACAAAGTCGTACATCGATCGACAGTCTAGGGCCGGCGAGTCCAGCATTGAAAGATGCGCCCAGGGAGACACCCTCACCTCGCGCTTCTCAGGATGTTGTAAGGACATCGCAAGATAGTGCTGTGAAAGAGACGGACAGCAGAGGAGATTTGACGAATGGGAAAGCCAAAGATGAAGAAACTGTAGAGGGCGCGAATGGAGCGAGGATATCCACAGAGGTACAACCTCCCGTAGATGTACCTCTCCCAAGTACGCCAACAGTTGAAACACCCACTCCCGCGCCTGCCGCCGAAGAAGTGGTTCAGCCCGTGCAGCTTGTTTCCCAGACCGAACAAACCCCAGCTGAAGACCAAGGGCCTGAAAAGGATGGCGACAATGCTCAGGATGAGGCGCATAATCCGCACCAGGAGGAGATCCACAGCTACATAGAGCGCATTGATGCCCTCGAAGCCAAGCTGCAATTTCTCGCGAGGGAGGCTACAGATTCGGCTCGAAAGGCCGCTCTCGCTGCGCCGGCAGGGAGTGTCGAGAAGAAACTCGCAGAAAAGGACCAGCAAATAGCCCAGCTCATGGAAGAAGGCAAGAAACTTGCTAGCACCGAGCAAAAGCATCGCACCATCATGAAAAAACTGCAGGTCAAGGTCAGCGAGGGTGAAAGAGAAATCAACAACTTCAAAATCGCCAAAGACAAGTCTGACAAGGAGTTGGATAATCTGCGCCAACGCGCTCGCCGGGCAGATGAACTCGAAAGGTCACAAACAGTCTTACAGAAACAGTATGACCAAGCTCAGAAGGAGCTTGGGAACTTGCGACCTGAAGTGCGATCCAAGGATGCAATCATTGCAGACCTTAAAGCGCAGTTACAGAAAGCCAAGGATCAAGCCGAAGAGCTATCGACCAAGGCAAATGAACGACCACGAGAACAGGACAAGCGACGTATAGATGACCTTGAAGAGGAGGTGGCGGCGCTCAAAGTCGAGAAGAACCTCATTGCAGACCGTGCCAAAGCCGCAGCAAACGACCTGAAGGAGCAGGTGGAAAGAGCCAACGAGCGAGCTCGTGCACTGGAGCTAGAGCTGAAGGCTGAGGTGCAGATGATGGAGGGGAAGCTTGAAGCTATGCGGATGCGAGCAGAAGAAGCCTCATCAGGGGTGGCTGGAGACTCACAGGCCAAGCTACTTAGACAGATTGAGCAGCTACAGACACAGTACTCGATTGCGAGTGAAAATTGGCAAGGTATTGAGACCAACCTATTGGCGCGTATTGCTGGGCTGGAGAAGGAAAGGGATGAGGCTCTGCAGAGAGAATCGGACATGAGGCGTAAAGCTCGTGAGGCGGTAGGTCATATTGGTGTCATTCGCCGTCTCTGAACAATTTCTAACCCCATATCCAGGCCGTCCGCGCAAAACGTCATAAAGAGGAATTGGAAGAGACCAAGATCAAGATTCCAACTATTCAAGAGGACGTCAAGTCCTACCAGGCTCAACTCGACGCCCTCACCAAACGCGCCGAGGGGGCTGAAGCAGCCCTTGACGAGACCAAAGCTGAACTCGAAAAACAGAAGCAAGCATTTGAAGCCGAGAAAGAAAGGCTCCAAAACAGCTTCCACCAACCCATCGTCGAACGTCCCCGCTCCTGGCTCGAGGACCTCCCCGGCACCCCGTTGTTCAAACCAGACAGCCGTCCGGCCTCCCCTCAACTCTCGGCCGTACCCCAGAGGACCTTTAGCACGGATTTCTTGGGCATCCAAACCCTCACCAACAAGGCCCGGAAGATCTCTGGCGCCCACTCTACCAACAGTGAGGCAGGCGATGCCAACTCCAGGATCGCCATGCCAGTCCCTGGTGCCGGCACCTTCAGCCGCCGTCCCTCGGCGCAACCACCTACCAGACCTAACCTACCTTCCCACCCAACAAGCAACAGCGGGATCTTTAGTCCTACATTCATCTTCAGCCCCACGTCCGAAGCGGCACCCCCATCAATCCTCAACAGCCACCGTGAGATCCAACAAGGCGAAGATGCCTTCTCTGGGAGTGGCGGCCGTGACAACGACAAGACGATGCTGCAGGACATGGTATCTGTCTCTACCGTCGCCGCCGGCCCGTCAGTTCAGCTCGTAGAGAGAATGAGCGCTGCAATCAGGAGACTAGAATCGGAAAAGGTCGCCGCGAAGGAGGAGCTATTGAGGATCTCCAAGCAGAGGGATGAGGCGAGGGCGGAGATCGTGGCCATGATGAAGAAGGTGGAAGAGAATAGTGCTGCTCTGAACAAGGTGGAGCAGCTGGAGAGCGAGGTGAGGGAGGTCAAGGAGCGGTATGAAACCACGTTGGAGCTGCTGGGGGAAAAGAGCGAAGAGGTGGAGGAGTTGAGGGCCGATGTGGCGGATGTCAAGGCGATGTATAGGGATTTGGTGGAGAGGACTATCAAGTAGGTTTGCCTGAGGGGAGATTGCAGTCGTGCTTCAAAGGGGAGGGAGGTTCACGGAAGAAGAATTTATGGTCTTTTTTGCATTGCGCGGGGGGTTAACTTGGTAGAGAAATGTAATGTATTAGTTGAAGTTCAACAACGGGCCGTTGAACGTTTTGGCGAGAGGATCCACCTGGAGATGTGTGTTGGCGCCGTTGCGCTGCACTATTCTACGATATCACCATGTCTTCTCTTTCCCAACATCGCTACAACAATGCAGACATGCCTCATTATCATTTACAGTAGTAGCCTTTCTAGTCTGCATGTCCCCCTTTTGTTTCCCATCGACCCCTGATTAAAACTTCCTACTTGCCAGCGTTGGCTTCCATTCCAGCGGATGCGTCTCAGGAGTAGCATCCGGATCCTCTTTCCAAATTTTGACTAACCCAAACTGTTAGCACCGCTTGAAGAAATATTTACACATCAAAACGGAGAGTGAAAAAAAAAACTTACTGGTCTTATCAGCCTCGCCGCAAATCAACCTCGCCCCAGAGTGATCAAATATCGAGCTCATAAGCCCCGACTCGGCATCCAAACTTCCTGGCTGAGCAGTTGTATCCAGCGCCTGAAACCGGTGGCCGCTCTTCCAGTCCCAGAAGCTCATCGACCCGTTGTCGCCTCCCGAGAACAAGACATTCTGGTCGTTTGCCGACAAGGTGTTGATGATGGCATTGTGACCCTCAAAGTTCTGCATAAAGGCCCCCTCGGGACACTTCCACTGCTTGATGCTCCCCGTGCTGCCTGTGGCGAAGGTGAACTCTGTTGGGTGGGTGGTCAAGGCGCGGACACCTTTTTTGTGGTGGGTTAGCACGCCCATCGTCTTGCCGGCGGCGAGATCCCACATTCGGACCGTAGAATCTAGACTGCCGGTGATGACTTGGGGGTCGGCTTCCTGACAGACAAGGTCGGCGACGGTCCCGGTGTGGCCGGAGAGGACGTGGACGTTGCTTCGAGTGCGCATGTCCCATACTCGAGCTACGCCGTCGCGGCCACCGGTGACGAGGACGTCGAGTGTGGGGTGAAGTTTGAGGGTGTATACACCTGATAGATGGCCGTGGTAGTGACGGATGACCTTATTTGTTTCGAGATCCCAGCACTTGACCATCTTGTCCTCGCCGCAGGAAAACATGTAGGGGTGCCGTGGCGAGACTGCGAGGCCGCGGACTGTTGAGATGTGACCAGTCAGTGTAAGCTTGAGTTGGCCGGATGCCAGATCCCAGATTTTGATGGTACGGTCCCCGGCGCCAGAGGCGAACCACTGGTTGTTTGGCTCTACAGCAAGAGCTCGTACCCAGCCGAGATGGCCGCTGATGACGCGCTGGAGCTTCCATGGTGGATGCCAGTCTGGCCTGGGTTGTGCGAGGAGGTTGTCTTGTCGTCGGGTAAGGCTCATGTTCTGTGGGTCGTTGCGGTTCGCGCTCGGTTTTGCGCCAGCACCGGCAGCACCTGCGCCGCCTGGTCTTCTGGAGAGGACCAGAGCATTGGAGCCGGGACCGGGGGTCTTGCTTGCTGGGATTCCTTCTATCAGTTTGCGCGCGTGTTCTTCGGACTTTGATGGCGCTTCCTCGGATGCTTTTGGCTTCTTTTTGCGAGGACCGGCTGTTGGGAGCTTCTTTGCGATAACTTCGGGGAGAGTCTGGACATCTTCGTACTCAGCATGGAGGCGGAGGGAGAGAGATGTCTTTGTGATATCGGGGTCTTCGGACGCCAGCCCTGGATCGAGCTTTAATCGTTTCCTTCCCGAATCTGTTGTTGTGTTGGCGTAGATAGATTTTGATTTGCGGGCGTTCGCTAGGATCAAGGACTCGAGACGGGAGACTTCGGTCTCGAAGCCGGCGCTGTTGGCAACCTCAGCTGCCATGATGATGGATTTTGGTCGTAGCAAATGGTGGATCGATTGGGTCGAAGGTGGTGAGTTTGCGGTCGTAGAATTCAATGTCTCGTCGGTTTCCTGTCGTTCAGCAGTTCCCAGTCGCGTCGATGATGGATGGTGGATGATAGCGATGGCTCCGCCTCTCCAATGCGCGATTGACATCCCCAAAATTTCCTGGCTGTGGCTGGAGCTCGGGCCACCCCTGAGCTGCAGGGGTAGTATTCTCCACCAATAGAGCCCCACACAGTGCCTTCCAGACTATACCTACCATGGCGGGGTGGTCTGATATGGAAGGCATCACTTACATGACGCCGCCCTGAGCAATCAGAATATCTTGAGTTGTTCTGTCTATCTCTTCTGTCAAATCTCATTATCTTATTCTTCAAATTAAATTCCATATCTTAAACGTATGGAAAGCAGTCGACAAAATGGACAACCAAGACAAGTTCGCCATCCACGCCGCTGCCCGTGACGGGAAACGCAAGTAAAGCCAACAAATCATAAATTCGTGACAAGAGGCTAACTCTTTCTACCAGTGACCGTCGTTGAGTCTATGTTGAATGTAAGCCACTTTCGATATATGATGATGGCTTGGTATATCTGACCGTAATCAACAGGCCAATCCAAAGCTCGCCAAGTTGAAGGACGACGATGGCCGCCTTCCCATCCACTGGGCCGCCTCCTATAACCACCATGAGATCGTCAACCTATTGGTCCAGCAAAAGGGTTTCGATGTTGATGTCAAGGTAGGCCAGCTATCCAGTCGCTCCGACAGATGAGTTGTTTCAGCTCTAATCTTGTCTCTAGGATGACATGGGCTGGACCCCTCTTATGATTGCAGCAAGCGTCAAGGACTCGGACAAAGTCGTCGATCTCCTCCTCGCGAGAGATGCCGATGTTAATGAGACAAGTATGTTTCTCTAATGCGGTTTGCAACTATTTCATCATATATCCTGTCAGAGTAACCCTCTACACCTTTTCGCCAATTCCCCATCACCTCAGCCCCCTTTACACACCCTTTTACACCATTACACCATTACCCTCCAACATCAAACACCTATAATTACCTTTATGTTTACTCTTTCCCGCATTTTCCCTGTTGCCTTCTGTCCTTTTCCCCATTGCTAACAAGAACCAGACAACAGCGGCCAAGTACCTTGCCCTCCTCCAGCCCCCTTTTCGCCTACCACTTTCACTCCTAACCCATTTCCCAGACAGTCCTCCACTTCATAGCCTCCAAGTCCAACCTCGACCTCGCCCGCAAGCTTCTCGAAGAGCGCAAGCCCCCCGCTTCCGTCCGCGTCCGTGACAAGCGAGGCCAGTACCCCCTTCACCGCGCCGCCGCTGTCGGCTCGATTCCTCTGATCAATCTGTTCCTGAAGCACAAGAGCCCTCTGAACGCCAGCGATTCATCCGGGCAGACGGCGCTGCATCATGCTATCGCCGAGGGACATGGTAACGATCTTCCCTTTTCATCCGTGACAGGGCTTGGCTTGAAGCTAATCATGAGGTAAACACAGGTGACGCGGCTGCTGTGCTCCTTAAGGCTGGAGCTGAGACCGACAAGAAGGATAACGATGGCTTCCTGCCTCTGGAGGTCGCGCCTGGGATTGACGTCAGCCCCCTCACTCCTCTATTGACATTTTGAAATATGTGCTGACAGCAGAACAGGTGAAGAAATACATCCAGCGAAAAGCCGAGGAGGAGGGTATTGATCTCCCATAGTTCAGTCTCGCAGGACTTGCCTCCTTGCCCAAATTGTTGAATGCTTCTGTCCCTTAGTCTACTATACGTCTGTCTGTTTGTCTCTATAAGCAAAATGGGTATCTCTTTTCTGTCACAATCACAACATCACCCCCACTCCCTTGATCTCGGGATCATCCCTAAACGCCAACCTCACCTCCTCATCCCCCACCGCCAGCCTCATCTTACTCGGCCTCTCCGGCCTTTGCCCCTCCAAATTGATAATCCCCGCCCCGGTGAGGTCAACCGCAGCCGAACTCAACCCTGCTGGTCTGATCAACTGGCCTGTCTGTTTCGGCTTTGCGACCATCAACCCGCCCTCATCTGAACCTTCCCCAGTCTGCCTAGTAGCCTTATTCTCTAATAATTTCAAAGGTCGAGATTCGTTAACCGTCAACTTGAGCAGCCGCTGCATCTCCTCCAGCACATCCCCAAACGTACTCTCGGCCAAGCCCGTCCTTTGAATCCGCAAGCAGAGCGCCGTGAGGAGCAACTTCGAGGCAAAAGGTAGAGAACGAAGGTACTGCTGCAAAGGATTGGAAGTAGCCTCATTGATGGCCCGGCGCACCGTTTCAATCGTTACCCTCCCCGTTGAACTCTTCTTCTTCTTTTGCGGGGAGTCGTCCTTTTTCCGTGCTGGGGTTTTGCTAGGCGTGTTTGGTGCCTCCAGTTCGTTGTTTTTGGCGTCTGCCTCTGCTAATTCCACTGCTCTGCGGCAGATATCCAGTGCACGGCGAGCGTCACCACTGACGGCGGCCACTTTACGAGCTGCGAACTGGATCGCGTCCGAGTCGACGATGTCGCCTGGTACGCCCTCGAGACGGGACTGAACAATACGCATGAGCTGCTCGTGATTGTATCCGGGGAAGGTGATACGGGTTAAACCAAGGCGGGAGCTGATTTTGTTGGAAAGGGTCCGTTCGGGCAAGTCCATTGTGTTAGCCACTGCGAGGACGATAAGTCTAGAATGTCGGAGACCAGGCCAGTTGAAGAAGTTGTACATGACTCCTTGATTCTTGGTAACGAGCTGATCGAGTTCGTCCATCAACACCACGCAGGGGACGCGGCGGGGGGAAGGGTGGCTGAACTCTCGTTCCAGGAGATCGAGGGCTTGAGCTGGGGAGACGCGCTGGCCTTTGAGGGCTTCCCATAATAGAGCGTAGGATTGATGCGGATCAGTAATTTTCATGCCGTTGATTTCGACAAAGATGAAGTCGTCGAGCTCGTCGGCGCGGACGGCCGCGTCAAGGTGAGAAACTACTTCGCGGACGGTGGCGGTTTTTCCTGTGCCTGGGGTGCCGGAGATGTAAATACAAGTTCCGGAGCCGTCGGTGATGGCGGCTTCGAGGTGGGAGTAGACGAGGCTGAACTCGGATTCGCGACAGGGGAGACTGGTAGGTACTGAGGCGACATGGAGTTGGGTGCGGGCAACCTGGTATGGAGAGGCGTGAACGTGCATAGGGGAGAGGACGCGGGTGGCCAAGGGCGTGAACTCGAGGTGCTTCTTGACCACGATACGGCGATGAGATGAGGGTGTTGCTGGCTTGCCGCCGGCTTTCTTATGTCGGCTGCTGGGAGTCACGGCATCCCTGGTGCGGGCCTTCTTGGGGGTGCGGTAAACACCAGGTGCATAATCTCCATCTGCTTCTGGGTCCGCTTCCAACTTGTAGTCTCGCTCGGGGGACTCGTCCTTCGCTGGCTTCTTCTTCCGGGTTGCCTTAGTCTCCTTCTGAAGTCGCTCCTGGAGGGCCTCAAGATCTTGTTTTCCATGATAGATGTCCTCCCAGATGAACTCTTCCGTGTAGGTGCATGTCCTCGTGTTGCAGCCCCTTCGGCAAACAAACACTTTTCCATATTCCTTTGCCTTGCGTGGAACTTTGCCAGTGGGAAACTTCTTCATGAATACCTCTTGAGACATGACATGCGCCTTGCCATTAATAGTCGACAAGGCATTGACATCGAAGGAGGTAGTGATGTAGAGCTCGTTCTAGACAAATGTAACAAAGGTCAGAAGATTGGCTGATCATGGAAAGACAGGGAAGGACACTTACCTCCAAAAAGTCCGTCCTCTTCTTCGTGCTGCGTATCTCGTTTGGCGACGAGAACCACATAAAATTGGCAGCCCTTTCGCCCTCTTCGTCTTCCTGAAACTCGCATATTATGCCAACCCAGGCTTCGTTGGAGCTTTCGGCCTTCAAAAGTGTCGTATCGCCCAGGTAACATTCGAAATTGCCATTACGAGCACCAATGATTTGGCCCTCTTGCGGTGTAGCTCGTTTCCGTTTCCTCCCATTGTTCTCGGCAGATTCTGGTTCAGCTGAGTCGTTCGCATAAATCCATTCCCAGGGTAGGTCTTCTGTTCCTAACTCGTCATCTGAGTCCTCCCTTAGGACACCCGGGAGGTGGCGCCGCTTCGAACGACCATCGACAAGGCCGGGCATTGTTGACTTCTCTGGGTCTCGATTGGCCGAAGGTAAACAATGCGATTGAGACGCGAAAAACCTGCAGATATCCTCTAAGAAGAGCGTCGGTGAATTGGCTTTGTGAAGAATATAGTGGTGGGTATCAAGTTGAAGGTTGGTCTTGTGCAGTGGCTGCCTGTCCTGATTTTGGTGTTGTGCTTCAGAAAGGGGCCCTTAATCGCGTCTACCGACGCGTCCCTGGCTAGCACGCTCAAATCCATTAAAACCCTTGTCAGAAGCTCGAAACCAGCCACAGTGACGTTGATGTGGGGAAGTGAGACGCCAAGCCACTATGGAATTATAAGCTATATTCTTATATACTAGATAGTATTAAACTAACGAGACGTCGTGTCACCGAGCATCTCGGCTTCATCTGTCTCTCGGCTTCATATGTCTCTCGGCAGCGATCAACTTGTCCAAAGAGATGGACCCCTCTCTTTTCAAGATCATTCTACACCTGACCGATGTCTGTATAAGGTTCCTCATCAGAGATGTACATCGCCATTCTAGTACAGTCGTGATGGCATTTGTAACCCTGAGATTACCGTACCACATCTCGAATGCGTGTCGGTTGGAGATTCCGGGGGTTTGCAAAGCGCTGAATAGCACGAGACACTAAGCCACTTCATTGAGGCGCCATCCCGTCCTCTTAATCCTCTTTCCCAGCACGTGTCCAGCTCTTTATGGCCATACCTTATTAGCGTGACTGCTCCCCGGCCGTTTCGTACCTTCCTTTCTTCCGACTTGCAGATTTCTCCTTTGAGATTCCTTCTAATCCCACTGCTTTTTTCAACCTTTTCGACTTTAGATATTGTTACCTTCACTCATCTTCTTGATTCATTCCGCAACTTGTCGTCGTATTGCTTGTCGATCAAGAGCTGGTAACGACAGTCAATACGCCGCCTATCAACGAGCACCCTTCGCTTTCCATCGCCTCCCCACGCCAAACGACGAGTGCCTTCCTTGGAAGCCTGCCCTTGGTCAGCATGGGTGGAACATTGCCGTAAATGGCACCATCTCTACGCCTCCTGGGACGGAGGATTGTCCATACGGCCTTCCGGTATTTGCTGGGCAGTTAGAGCTCCCGCACTTGCGCCGGCTTCTGGCCGAACTTCTTTCCTCATGAAGGTAAGCCTTTCTTCATATTCCTCCTAATTCGCGGAAGCTTCGTTTGGAAGTTCTTTGTGGTTTCTTTAGCTGACTGGCCATCTTGCTGGGTTTGGAAGGGGACCGAGGTTGGTTGCCCTTAAGAAAATCCTTCGCTGAGCTGGCATCCTTTTCATGGAAGCAAAATGCAATGACCGCATTTGAGGAGTTTATCTGAGCTCTTCAATAAGCTGTATCTGATACATATTTTGCTTTGTTTCTTGCCTTCCCACGCTTTTACGCCTTCTTTGAGGTGGCCAAGCGGTCCATTTCCTTCAAAGATGCACCTATCACCACGATGTCCACTTGCACACATGTATTGGTTGGACTGTCTACACCGTTTGGCGTACCCTTCGGACGGCCAAGACATCCTGGCAGCATGTTATAAACTGAGCGGCGAGCTGAGCGTTTTCCTTGATACTGTTTTGGTCTTGCTGGCTTGTCTGAACAAAACATCACCTTCTGTTTGCTAGAATGCTTGCTAATAAATATCATCCATCAGGTACGTTTTCATTGTGCATGGGTTGAGATCTATCCTTGTAATGGCCCGACCCCTGAGCTAGGTATCTGGTACCAATGATCAGCACATCGTTCTTTCCCTTCGGCCTCGTTCTTCCCCAAGTCTCGACGGTAGAACCGGAGCCGTCGGTCCTTCCCAAGGCCGTGTTTACCAGCGCGTGGGAGCACGGACATCTTCAGATCGTCCTTGCCTGTCGCTACAGCTGTCTGCTCAAATTTCTTTCACATTACCCCTCCAGCCCTTCTGCCTGTTCTCCCTTGATCCTCTTTCGCAAAGTCAAGCTCTTCCCACGATCCTCTCTCGACTTTTCTTCCTCCACAGAATCTCAACGAGCTTGCCTTGTGTCCATCTTCTCACACTTTCTTTTGCCTGGAAACCAATAAGCTCACATAAACCAGCAAGATGGACGCCCTGGCACGCAAACGTCTGCAACTCGGGGTGGACGACCTCGCGAAGATGCTTCGGCCAAAGTTGACCAAGCAGGTAAGTGTTTCGCAATCCGCCACAACGTATGGTAGATAACTGATTATACCAGTTATTTTTGACCCCGCCTGCCACCATCGATGTCGACCCGGCCGATTTCGCTCTGCGCACCAAGCTGGAGCTGATTGGCAAGGCGACTTGGTGCGACATCGAGGCCGTCGATGTGGGTGACGACGTCACCCAAATTTCCATCTTCGCGCCTGGAAGCAAAGCGGCACAGGCTGCTGCCAAGCGAGTCAGCAGGTTGCTCGCTGATGAGGCGGGCGTGAAAGACATGTGGAGGACCAACGGGTTGCTCTGCCCGCCGAAGTCTCTGATCTCTGACTACCCGTCGATCTTACTTGGTCGTGATCGGCTTGCTGTCGCTCGGCTGCCATTAGCCTCGAGCACCCTAGAAGCTCATCTACAAGCTGAGGTCAATTACAAAGACGGGCTGTCAGCGATACTTGACCGCGCGGTCGGAGCTCTTGTTCGAAACCCGAACAAGATGAAGATGAGAGTCAAATTCGGATGTTTGCAGCGCATGTCGGACCACTGGAAACCGGAGCTCAAACCGTACACTCCGGCTGAGTTTGAGCAAGAGCTGAAGTTCGCGACATTCCGCGATCTCATTCAGCTAACACCACAGTAAGTATCGTTGAGCTCGTCGACTGTTTAGGTCACGCTAATGCCTTTTCAGTGTTCCCGCTAGTGTGGTTGAGGCCCTCAGACTTGCCCTCTGCAACTGTGACGCAAATTTGCCCAAGGTGGTCCTGAACTCCATTGACTCCACAAACAAGCCCAACATCTCGCTTCACATTGTCACGCCAAACCTAGAGGTCGAGTGCATGTTGGAAGGTTTTGAGTCGGGCACCGGCCTCAAGCCCAGAGTGATGCCCGTGGGTGCTTACCAACGAGACAAGACGTACAACAAGTTTTCAGTTCTCAATTCTTGTCCTGATAGGTAAGACACCCAGCATGATCCTCTTGGAACAATATCTATGTACTGACAGATTATGATGCAGAGGCACAGATTGGGAGTTGGAAATCACCGAGGAGGTTAGCAGGAAAGAGGCCAGGCCTCGGCTGCCTCTGACCGAAAAAGACATGACCAAGGTCACCAGATTTGGTCAAGGCGCGTATCCTGGAGGTTTCCCCAAGATACAAGTGTCGCCCGACTTCATCAAGAGAAACAAGGTGTCAAATATTGTCGGCAAGGTCACCTGGATCTTTGAGTTGAGCATAAAGTATAACCTCGAAATCACTATGTACTACTCGTTTGGCACCGACACCACCAAGGCTCCCACCACGACAGCCATCGTGTCACTGTTCAGCCTTGATTGGGACGATGAGCTTGGCCTGCCCATGACGCTGCCACGAGAATGGAACGAGAGCTTCGCTACTCAACTGCTAACGTCGAGGCGCAAGACCGAAGTCCCGTACCCTGAAAAGCAGGATCACACCAAAGAGCATCCCTTGGACCAGTTCTTGTCCTGGGTGTCATGGGTCCAAGAGATGCTTGAGACTTTGTCCAAGTAAGGTTGGAGATTTTAACTCAGTCTAGTTGTGTTACATGGCGATGTGAAGAACACCAACTGCCCCCGGCGGATGGCTCTGGAGAAGAATGTGCGATCTTTCAAAGACGGGATGTTGGCTTTTAAGTTGTTGCCAAAAACACTGCATCATACCGCGATGGTTTCTGAAAGGGGGCTCTGGACAGGGGGTTGCTTTTTTTCTGTATCATAGTGTTGGGGTATGGTGTGTGTGGGAGTAATCCTCATGCTCAGAACAGAGTTGTTTGGGGGAAGGATTTGATCAATTTCGTTTCATAGTGTAGTGTAGGGTAATGTAGTATAGTGTATGAAGATGTCTACATAAGGACTGTATTTCTGCTGTCTTGTGATGAAACGGTATATAATTCTCTGAAGGGCCATTGTCCATCTATCATAGCCCAGTGTGGGAAGTGTTGCAGCACAGCACGGAATGTCCATCTTGTAGCCGTGGTCGATGATAATGGCACTAATTGATGTGAAAATCACCCGTACATGAAACTAATGTTGGATGGCATGACGGGGGAAAGGGGCAGTTCTATTAAAATGCTGACTGGATCCGGTTGCCCGTCATGAGGCCTGAGCAGCTTGACCAGCAGCTGGACCGGCGGCGAGAACCTTTTGCCTGAGAACTGTGGTAGTGAACCGAGTAAGCGACTGTTCCCTCCGTTTTGTATAAGCACAATGCTAATCTCACCTTCCTCTACCAATCTTAGATTCTGAGTCTTTGCTTGCACAATCCCTTCCAGCCCCTGAATGTTTGCCGCCAGCTCCTTCACCTTGGCGTCGTAAAACTCAGCTGCGCTCTTGGTGTCCTGTTTTTATTTTGTGAGCCTCCTCATCAGCAAACCCCACGTTCTCAGAACCAGCTGCATTGAGGAGAGGCGAGGGAGGGGGGAGCTCACCTTCTCAACATAAAACCCGGTCCCGACATCGACAATGACCTTGTCGGGGTCGGCCATCCGGCCCTTGACGTAGAGCGAGTTGGTCAAGGGGACGAGGATGGGCTTCTTGTCGTCAAAGGTGTCGGAGCCGGACTTGACGACGCGGAGGCACTCCTTGAATTTAGACTGGGCGGCGGCGAGCTGGGCGTAGGACTGGGAGAGGTGCTCGACTTCCTCGTCGAGCTGCTTCTTCACGGCCGAGAGTTGGGGGGCTGTGAGGGTGTCGAGGGAGACTTGTGGGTGGTTGGGTTGTTAGTTGGGTGGGTGTGAATAAGGGGGGGGGAGGAGGTGAGTGAGATGGTGAGGATGAATATGAGAATGAGGGGTTGAGAGGTGTGGTAGGAAGGGGTGAAGTGAAAGGTGAAACGTACTTTGCTCCCCTCCTTGTTGTCTTCCTTGGCTGGCCATTTTGGGGGATTTTTGTGAGATGAGTCCTGAATTTAATTTAGGACTCTTAGTGAGGCTGCTGAAATGTTGGCCTGGCGGGCGATTGATGAGGACGCCGTTGATGCCCCACTATTCCCGACAACATTCAGCGGTTTGCTGCTGCGGGGCATCAAAACACGGGTTAACTGCATCGTAAGAAATAGTGGGGGCTTTCACTTGAGGAGACAACCACTCAGGCAATTATCATCGGATTTTGCTCATGTTGTTGAGTCCGATATCTAATACGAGTATAATAAGGCAACACTCATTTCGGAGTTATAATTATCCTGCTTAGAGAGTCCTTGGTCGAGTCCTTGAGTCGAGCTTTTAAGGCCCATCACCGACCCAACTTTCCCAACCGCTGAACCATCAAAGCTCACCATATCCATCTCATCTCTCCCTCTCAGTCTCAAACACACCCTTACCAAGACACAGTGAAAATGGCACCCACGGCACCCTCAGGAACAGCCTTCTCCACCGGCCCCCATGGCCGCTCTCTCATCGCAACCCGAGACTTCACCCCCGGCTCTCTCATCGCCACCTTCTCTTCCCCCGTCCTCGCCCTGCCTGATGGCCCCAGCATGAAGACAACGTGCAACTGGTGTCTCCGTGTTGGTTCTGATGAAAACTTTGATCCCGTCTCACTGAAAGCCTGCACCGGGTGCAAGGCGGCTGTGTACTGCGGTGCCAACTGTCAGCGTGCCCACTGGAAATCGGGTCACAAGACGGAGTGCAAGATGTTTGCGAGGATCAGAGAGACAACGGGGAAGGAGTGGTATGAACTTTCTCAACTCATAATATCAGGTCTACATTCTGACACAAGAGACAGGTTACCCACGCCCGTGAGAGCACTGGCCCAGGTGCTGATGGCAAACGACAAAGCGACCAGGGATCCCTTCGACGGCGAAGACCCGCTGGAGGGAAACGTCGATGAATTCAAGGCAGATGAGCAAGTCTGGAGTGACTTTGAGCTGCAGGCCATGGCGGCGATGACATACTCGGGCGTGTACATGAATGAGGAAGGACTGGCGGTTGCGAGAAAGTATCTCTGTCAGATCCAGACCAATGCGTTCAACAGGCTTGACGCCGACACGGGCATGTCGGGCATCTTTCTTGATTCCGCTCTGGCAAGGGTCAATCACTCCTGCGTCCCGAATGCGTTCATTGGATTTGACAAGAGAACGGCAACGCTGAGGGCGGAAAGGTCGATCAAGGAAGGAGAGGAGATTACGATTTCCTATATTGGTATGTATGCCCTGAAGGTTATGAATACAAGATTGTCGCTGATCATTCTGGCCGCAGAAAACGACAAGCCGAAGTCAGTGCGCCGTGAAGGGCTTAGGCTTTACCACTTCGAATGTGACTGCCCTCGTTGTGTGGGCGATCTCGATGTGTATCAGGTGGCTCAAGCATCGCCGGTCATCTCGCTCAATTCGTTCAGTCTGCAGCCGAATTTGTCAAGAATCCAGGAACCCGCCATTGACAGGTCAGGGATATCGATGAAGGAAATTGAGAATATTTGCAAAGCGGTCTATGAACAGACAAAACCAGACCAAGACAACTCAATCGAGGCGGCACAGGCTCGCTGGAAACTATGCAAACCGCTGGTTAAAGCCAAAATGTGGGCAGTGGAGCCACTGCCAACCACAATTCTCCTCCTTGCAACCAACTGGCAAGGCAGCTACAAATGGGTTGTGTATGCCCTCCCACTGGTTTGCTTCCTTGCTACTCACTGTGATCCCTACAAGCTCGTGGCTCCGTTCATGTCTTGGCGAATTAAGGGTGTCATGATCATCACAAAGCTGCTCGCGTTAACGGGAGAGCTGACATCAAGCGGAGAGCTTGCGCAAAGGTGCACGCATGAAGGCATTGTTGGTGTTTTGGCAATGGCTGACCAGATCACCATGTGTCAGGCCCTTCTTCATATTGTCGTCTACCAGGGGTCTGTTGGTGCCGCTGAAGACTGGGCTGTGCCGAAGGAAGCCAAGATGATGCTAAAAGATTTAGAGAGCTTGCCTGGGCGAGAGAACGAGGCGAATTTGGTGAAGGCATGGGCGAAAGATCCGGAAAATCCGGAGGCAAAGGCCTTTTACGAGAACGAAGTGCTCAAACCCGTCAATACGCTTGCTTCGTTCGCACCCGAGATTTTGGAGGACGTACTTGTTCATGGCCAAGGCTTGGTTGTTCGACGATAGCTGGATACCTGATAAATAAAGTCGCAAAAGGATGATGACCTATCTCTTATGCTAGAGTCTCTTGGCCGTATTCTGGACCGGCCGGTCGAGTACTGGAGACAGTGTTGTCTCCTGTAATGAAGGGATTTGAGGAGTGGTGTGAAGGCACTCTTGTTTCGGTATGTGGGAGCAATCCAGTGTGGCAGTCTGTTTTCTGCTCCGCCATTGCTACATCAACTCCGGCCTTCCACAGCTCAAATTCTATATGAACATTCTCGACCTGCTGCACACGATTCCCAATCTCGACGACATTTCTGGTGAGAATATCAAGTCCCTTTGAAGGAAGACCTCCGCCGGTGGTCCGCATCAAGTCTAGCTCACTTCTGAGCTGTTCAATGTCGGCACGAATGTTGACTATATCCTGGGCATAGCTGACGGCACAGGCATTTTCATCGGCCTCAGAAATTGGCGCATGCAGCCCCCAAGGGTTCATGGCCTCATCTGCTAGATGTAGTGGCGCATCAAGTGGTGCGTTGATGTCCGGGACGGGGACGGGTACGTTGTCGAGACCGAGGGGTGATAGACAGAGAGCGGGTTCAGTCTTCTTTCCATCGTGACTGAACAGTCCGACATTGGAAATGTACAAAATTACTTGGTTGCTGCAGAGGGAAAATTAGATCTCGGATTGGCGTTTGGTTGACGTTTGGTTGACGTTTGGACTTGCAGCACATACACTGTGATAGCGTGCCCGACTGGTGTCCAAGAGCATTGATACCCGATATGTTGATTACAGCCGTTACAAAAAAGCTTTTCGAGGTGACTATATAGAGGCCTCAGTCATGGTCTATAACAGGGCTGAAAAGACAACCTACAGTCCGCCAGCAACAACCAGGCCGCCTTCTTTGGCGTGCGCAGCTAGGTCCCATTGTTCGCCCTCGGTTGCTGGGCTGAATGCTGCTGGTTCGATTTCGATCCGCCGACAGTAATTTTCAAATTCGCCAAGAGTGTTCCGACAATTGCTGCACTGGCATGAAACAATCGCCATGTTGAGTGCGGTAGTTGCTTATCCCAGATTAAGAGATGCTTGATGTTGTTTGGGTTGTTGGAGTATGCGGGTGTCATTTTCAAACCCGAGGATAGGGGCGAGACGCAGAAACAGTCTGTTCTCGAGGTCAGAAGGAGGAGCAGATTGCAATCAACGTTGTTCACCTCCAAATTAGCAAGAGCAATGAGCATCGGGGAGGAGAAGTGAGTGAAGGGCAGCCCGGCCATGAGGCCATCAAGGTTGTTGCCGAAATAGGTCTAGCCCCACCAGCCACAGCTCACTTATCGGGGTGTATCAGGCTGTGGCCCACCATCCTGTCCTCAATGCCGTCTTGGCAGCTAGGCCCTGAATTCTTGCAAGTAACAACTGAAAGTCGCAACCTGGATCAGCACCGACTTTCTTCACCCTTCATTCCTTTCTTCTTGTTTTGCATCATGGGGAAAAAGAAGAATAACACGGTGAACCGCGGAGTTGCTAGCGCCTTGGCTACCGCCAACCTACCACTGATCGACGATGCAGAGCCTGTCGCGCCCCCTATGATTCGGAGCGACTCTGAAGGAAAATCTTCATCCGGGAGCCTCAAGCGTTCTGGTCCTCATGATGCTGATGATGATGACGGCTGGCAAACTATTGAGCGCGGTCGACCGGTAAAGAAGCACAAGAAAATCCCTACTGCTAATTCGGCTCGGTATCCGGCCCTTCAATTCTCGGAGAAATCGAGGCTGCAGTCCAAAGTCAACCTTTCACAGTTCCGCGATTTGATTCTGTACCTTTTCGCCGATGGCCCTGCGCCACAATGGATTTCCGTCTCGCATCGCCCAGAGTTCAGAAAGGTCGTTGTCATCATGGTGCCCGGTCTTGAGGAGGCCATGTTCAAGGCTGATGTCGACTTTTCCAAGTATGAGACACCTACGCTCGATCAAGCGATCAAGCAGCTCGGCGATGGCAGTTCTCCGGATCATTTCTATCCCCGACCGCTCGACAAGGAAGCTTTGCAGCCGTCCGTGCAACCTTTTGCAGACATGTTCCCGCATCTCTGGCCTGTCAAGGCACCAGGGGATGACAAGTATGGAAGATTACATTCGCCATTAACCACGATGCTCACGGCTCCCCTAACCAAGGGTAAAGACAAAGCGAAGGACAAGACCGGAACAGACTCTCATAGGGACATCAGAACCAGAATTACTGAGTTTCTAGCTACACCAGAAGAGCTACTGGAGAATGGGTTCCCAACACATCCGGCGATGCTCCCGGAAGGAGAGCGCAGGGAGTCCTTCAAAGATCCGGTAGGGTGGGTACACACCAGAGTCAGCAAGCTCGAAGATGGAGATGTTCCCGAGAGCGAAATCCAACAGGGAAGTATCACAGCTGGACGAGAAGTACTCGCCATTGACTGCGAAATGTGCTTGACCGGGCCTAGCGAGCTTGCTCTCACAAGAATCAGTCTGTTGTCTTGGGGCGGCGATACAGTCCTTGACGAGCTGGTCAAGCCCGATAAGCCCATCACCGACTATGTAACCCAGTATTCGGGCATTACCAAGGAGATGCTCGATCCTGTTACCACTACCCTCGGCGACATTCAGGCCAAACTGCTCGACCTTTTGCACCCTCGCACAATCTTGCTAGGCCACTCGTTGGAGTCGGATCTCAAAGCCCTTCGACTGTCACACCCCTTCATTGTCGACACGGCAATGCTTTTTCCGCATGCCCGTGGTCCACCGCTCAAGAACTCACTCAAGTACCTCGCCCAGCGCCATCTCAATCGCGAGGTTCAAAAAGGTGGCGGCACCATCAACGGACACGATAGCGTTGAAGACGCCAAAACTTGCCTGGACCTCGTCAAAAAGAAGTGCGAAAAGGGCAAAGCTTGGGCAACCGGCGACTCTCAGGGGGAAAACCTGTTCAGACGTCTCGCCCGCGCAGGAACAGCCTACCGTGCCACAGCCGGGCCCGAAGCAACCGGCGGTCTCCATGTAGGAAAGACCAGCGCAGCTGTCGAATGGGGCGACATGTCTAGAAGTGCCTGCAACGCCGCCACGGTAACCATCCCCTGCAAGTCCGACGCGGAAGTCGAAGCTGGCATTATCCGCGCAGTCAAGGGTGATCCTGACGGATTAGAAGTTCCCGGTGGGGGCGTCGACTTTGTGTGGGCGAGGATGAGAGAACTGGAGTTCCTTCAGGGGTGGGCGAATAGGAATCGGCCCGGCACAACTGTTGACGAGAAGACGGATAAAAATGCAGGCGCCGACAAGAATGGGGCGTCGTCATTGAAGGAGTGTCTAGATGCGCTTTCTCAACGTCTCCAGAGGATCCACGCTGCGCTGCCGCCTTGTACGCTTTTCATGGTGGTGAGCGGGACGGGCGACCCAAGGGAGATGAGTAGATTGCAAAGCATGCATTCCCAGTTCAAAAAGGAGTACAACACACCAGGCTCCAAGTGGGATCAGCTGAGTGTGAAGTGGACGTCGGAGGAGGAGGACGCGCTGAGGAAGGCTGTCAAGGTTGCAAGGGCCGGTGTTGGGTTCTTGGCTGTTAAATAAGGGACTTTTACTCTCCTTGGAGAAGTTCATGATACCCAGGGCTCTGTTGGGAGGTATGGAGTAGGTATGTTATGCCGTTTTGTATCAGCGCGCTTGGAAAGTGGGCTCTTTATGTGGAAGCGACGGAGAGAGTGGTGAGAGACAAGCAACAATAATAAATGAATGTATCCAAATCCGAATTGGGCCAATGATGATGACCTTGGTGTGGCTGATCATGTATATAATTCGCTATTTCTTTCTCTATGCACTTTCCCCGATCAAAGCAATGAGCGCTCCACCTACTGTTACCAGCTACTGTGTATATGCCACGGTACTGCCATGAAAATGCTGACTACTAATTGCCATGCCTTCCTCATTCCCTCCCCTTCCCTTCCCAGAAATAGCCAAAAACCCTTGCCCGTTTTCGGGTTAGGAGAGCTTCGTAGGTGCAACCCAGACAAAAGAAACCCTCAACAGCTACTTTCACACAACAAATGGCATCTCCCAAACGACCCCCTTCCCACCAGTCAAGTGCCACAGTCCTCCTTTCTCAACACTCTGACTGCTGCTGTCACCGTCCCCGTCAAAAGTCAAACTCTCCTTTGAAGATCTCAGGATCAACACCGACCACGACTTTCTCAGCCAGGTCCCGCCGCCCCATCTGCGTGAAGACTCTCCTCAGAGTGTCATACAGCGTCGTGCTCCTGTTCTGCGTGGTCATGGCATCAATCCTCGCGTCCGTGTCCGGCCCGCTGCCGCCGCCGAGCAGCTCCCTCGCCTTTTCCCTCCCGCTCTTCTCGACCGACTTGTGCATATCCAGCGCGGCGAGCAAGTGACCCGCCGCCTCGGCGTGGCAGCCAATGTTGATGCACGACACGCCCAGATTATACCTCGCCCTGACAAAGTTGGGGTTGATCGACAGCGCCTTCTCGTACGCCGCAATGGCCTCCTCTGACCGGCCCGAGTTGGCGAGCGTGGCGCCGAGACGGTTCCACAGGAGATGGATCTGCTCCCGCTGGTTAGACGTGCCCATCTCGGAGCTGTGGAGTGCCGCCTGGAAGCAGTCGACGGCCTTGTCGTACTCCTCGGCGCCATAGAACAAGACGCCGAGGCCAACCTGGACGTCGGGGTCCATGTGATCTCCGTCGGGAGCCAGACGGGCTGATTCAAGGAAGAGGCTGGTGACACGATCATGCAGCTGGGCGCGGTCGGTGAAGCCAATTTCAGCGGCGGATGAGAGATCCTGTGGGGCGATCACTTGGGGGTATTTGACGCTGAGCCACCTTTCGAGGGTGCGGTAGGCGGTGCTATCATAGCCTTCGTTGGTGTACGAGACAGCCAGGCCCATCAAAGCGGCAAGGTTGTTGGGGTCAAGCTTCATGGCTTGCTCCAAAGCGCGGATGGCGGCTTCCTCCTTTTCGTTTTGGGCCTGCACATGGCCGAGGTAGACCCAGGCTTCGACGTGTTCGGGTTCCTTTTGAGCGGCCGCCTCAAAGGCGAGAGCAGCCAAGGAGAGGTTTCCTCCTTCGTTCATGATCCGGATGCCCTCCTCGAATGGGTTTGTGGTGTTGTCAAAGATATTTTCGTCTTCAAAGAGGTAATCCTGCACAATGGGGTCGGCACCAAGTCGGTTGTTCAGCCCCCAGTCGTTGAGGTTGTCCCCGCCAAAGTTGGAACTGTCGAACTTGGAGAAATCCTCAATATCGTCCAGATCATCCAGATGGGCCTTCTCTGCTTGAATTCCACGCCATATCGATTCCAGGTCGCCATAGCCAGTCTCGGAGTGCAACAGCTTCTCGTCCATCTTTTCCAGTTCAGGTTCCATCGCCAAGGCCTCGTGCTTTTCTTGCTGTTGACGATCGTGAAGCTCCATCTGCTTGAACTGTTCCTCCCATTTGCTCTCATCCAGCTCCACAACCTTTTCTTTTCCCTTGCCCTCAGCCACGGGTTGTTGGTGCTGCTGGAGAGGCTGGTGGGCCATGTGCATTTGAGCACCAAACATGGGCTGGTACATAGGGCGCTGCATCATGCCGTAACTCATGCCACCACCCATCATCATAGGGCGCTGCATGCTGGCGCTGGCGCCGGGCATCGCCGGGGCATGCGACACGGCGGCCGAGGGGTTCATGTGTTGGAATTTGGTAAATTCGTCGGCACTGAAGTGGGTGCCAGGAGGCGCGTTGAAGGCAGCCTCCATTGCGGCTTGCGTATCGGGAGCCCATGATGGCGAGAGAGGTGATGCAGATTGCGCGCGAAGGTGATCGAGATGGGCGTGGGCCATGGGACCCTGCTGCTGCTCGAGGGGCATATCAGGAAGAGTGGCATTTTGGTGGAGGAAGCCATTCATCATCTGCTCAGTATGTCAGTTAGCATCATCCCAGTAAGACCAATTATTTCTCGATTCTTGCCTACCTCATCTTGAGGGGTGTTGCGGCCAACGCTCCGGAAGCCGCCCACGGAATTGGCCGGCCCTCTGCCAACGAGTCTGTCATGCTGCAGGCTCTTGTCGTCCCCAACATGTTTGGTAAATTGGCTGAGCGGATTGCCCGCCGTTGAGCATTCGGCACCACCAAGAAACGACATAGTTGCGGCTGTGAAGTGTGAGGAAAACGCAAAGGCGGTCGAGGTCGGCGAACGCAATAAGGGGGCCGATCAGATGGGAGGAAAAGGAGAGCCGAAGCGGGTGGCGGGGCTTGAACTTCAGGCCTGGCACCGCTAATGTGCGTCGAGGTAAGCAAGAATGAGGCCCAACTCTGCCTGAGACGCAGAGCGATAAGGTAAATTAGTTGATGAGTCTGCTGAAGAAGATATCGACGGCTTCAGCTGGTCTCACGCCTAGCGAATTAATACTCTAGAAAAACATGCTGCGTTGTACGTCTGTTTGTTGTCCCCCGGACCGAGTCGACGTTCCCCCGCCACTGACGGGCAACGAATAGCATGTGCCGAGGCAGCTGCTGGAGGGTCCCGGCGTCCCGCCCACTGGGATTGCTAAGCTTCCAGGTTCCATCCTCCAAGCCAGGACCCACTTTGCGCCAGCCGACATTGTGCCTGCATGGCTTCACGTTGACAAAGACAGACTCGAGGCCGTAAGCAGAAGGCATGGAGAGAGCTCATTGTTGCTACACACATAATCATACATTCTAAACCCGCCAGTTCGGTATACAGGACATCATCTCAGTATGAACACAAATCATGGTATTTTACACAGTTTCGGCTACCTCCCACCGTCCACGACAAGAATGAAACCACCGCTCGTCATCTAGAGCGGAAATGGAAAGGGGTATTTGAGTCGTCACCAACAAAAGCCGGGTTGCGCATCCTAATCTCTGGAGAAGCTCTCGTTCCAGTTGTTGCGGTCGTTGCGGTCGTTGCGATCGTTGCGATCGTTGCGGTTGTTGCGGTCGTTGCGGTTGTTACGGTCATTTCTCCTGGGGCCGTTGGGGCGCTCACCCTTTCCGTATCCCGTAGCAAAGTCAACGCGCAGTTGTCTACCACCAAGCTCGCAGGTGACGAGCTTCTCCTTCGCAGCCTCGGCCGAAGGAACGTCGGTGAAATCGACGTGGGCAAAACCACGAGGCCAGCCAGTCGTGCGGTCGACGGCAATGCGGATATCGGTGACGTTGGAGAGACCAGCAAAGAGGTTGTTGAGCTCGGCGTCAGTGGTCTCATAGGGAATGTTGCCGACAAAGAGCTGTCTAGTTGGCTCGACAAGAGACTTCGCCTGGTTCTGGCGGGCAGGGCGGGGCTCCTCCTCCCTGCGAGGAATGCAGGTTACCCGACGTCCATGCCAGAAAGAACCGTTGACAGCGGCGCACGCAGCGCTGACCGCAGAAATATCCTTGAAGGTTACAAATCCGTAGCTGGGAAAACGGTGTGTTAGCATGTCTTCTTCTCATACACCTTCGACCATTGCAAAGCTTACCCTCTGCTCATGCCACGGGGGTCGCGGGCAACGAAGGTATCCTCGATCTCGCCATAAGTCTCGAAAGCCTCCTTGAGATGTTGCTCGTTGACCTCGAAGACGATGTTGCGAACAAAGATGGCTCTGGACTCTGTTGGACGATATCAGCATTACATTCGCACACAACCACGGTGTGCGGGTCTCGACATACTGTCAAAGTTCTTAGGCTGGCGCTCTTCCTGGATTTGCTCTGTGATGCTCTCCTCGGCCTCGTGGGCCTCCTCGGTGATGTCCTGCGACAATGGGTCTTGCGAAGTGGGCTCCTGGGAGTACCACCGCACGGCTTGTACGGGAACAGTTTTGGAAACTGTAGCGGCTCTGACGATGGAGGAAGCAAATGGAGCGGAGGTGATCTTGACCGAAACGGCCCTGGAGGCCGAAAGGGCAGATCGCACAGCGGCACGGCGAAGAGATTGCCTAGCAGACGGTGGGTTAGCATATGCAAGAAACCAAGGATGCGCCAACCGTCTTCAGTATACTTACATTTTGAGAGGATTGAGGATGATACCGCGTAACTGGCCTTGTGTGGAAAAGGTGTGGTGGCGGAACTGTGTGTGATAGACGGATGGTGAAGTTTTCGAAAGCGCTGGGACAAAATTTCTTCAACACCCAGCAAAGGTGCAAGGATGCGGGATGTCTGGGCCACAAATCTACGATTTAGCTGCATAGGGTTAGCGCGTACGGGCAAGAGCCTCTTACAACCCTAACCCTCTCTTTTGGTCCCATTGCGATAAACCTTATCTGATATCTTATCGTACACACTGCCATCATCCCACCTCAAGTGAACTTCTTGACCTCGCCACCAACCACTGACCAACTTCCCAAGCTGCATACCATCTCAGCGGATTCCGTCCCATCCAGCATTCCGATTCCAATCATCTCCGCTATACGGTTTTGTCAACGTCTATTCCGTCTCCTTCCGCAAGTCCGTGTCGGCATCCCTTCGTCCTGCGGATCCATGGTTCCCCACCCCCACCAGGGCCGACACGGATGTTATCGGCTCACTTCCACTCTTACTCAAACCCTAATTCCGACTCCACCACCACACAATATCACCAAACACACACAGAGGGCGTGTGGCTCAGTTGGTAGAGCGTTCGCTTAGCATCTTGACTTGATCATAGTATCAAATATCTCGTATGCGAAAGGTCCTGGGTTCGATTCCCAGCTCGTCCAAAGTATTCTTGTTTTGCCTCTTTGACCTAGAAATCTTCTTTTTCGCTCTTTTTCTCTTTTTCTAGGGTTTCTTGATAAACCTATCTGGATTCCGGGTGCCATATTTATTAAAAGCATCAACACCTTTCTCGTATGGGTTGATTCTGAGTCCGTAGCTCAATGAGAACCAAATTCGGGGGGCATGTCACGGTCAACATGGAATCCCAACAGTCAAGGCGCTGCGAATGTTGTGAAAATGAATCGCTGAAAGGGGACCCTAAATCGATGGAAAGACGACTTATGGGAAGCCAGATGAATCTTTTCTCTCTCCCTTGGACGCTGATACAGTAGCTTTGTACTTGGACGGTCAGACGGTCAGACCAGAGTGTGTATCATATCAGCGTAATGATCAGAAGTTTGTCAATATGATGAGTCTGTTCTTTTGCGGACTTTGGAGTTTGATTCTCTTCCAACCTCAACATTTAAACAGGCTGGACTATTGATAGGAGAATAAGTTAACATCTCGAAGTAGACAAGTAGAAAGGGGGTTGAGACAAATGTTGACAGGTACGCTGCATACCTATAAGGGGCTGCCATATTAGAGCCTAGGAACATTCTAAGAAGAACTGTCAGCAAGACATGATATTGCAAGCATGAATAGTGAAAAAAAAAACTTCAGTGGACTAACATGGGCTATTGATATTTCCCTTTAGACACGGGCAGCTTCGATCGATGCTTCAGGTAGTTAAAACTTACCTTTGAATACAGACCTTTAACAAGCGGAAATCAGCCGACCGCTGGGTACTGACTGACCTTTCAAGGACAGTAAGGATACCTAGGATGGCTCTTATTACTCCGCATTGATGACATTAACTCCAAGATGTGTTGGGTAATATTGGTTCCTAGTTGTGCAATTCGGTCGAGTAAATCAATGACTGCACCAACATTGTAAATCATCCTCCCTTAAAGCGGACAAAGGGTTGCCGTGGCTACTAGTAAAAAGACATCAAAACACAGATATTGGGCGGTAGAGAATCATCTGAAGGTGTGAAAAGCAGAGGTAGGGAAATCACCTTACGGCCTGTACTGAGAAAGCGGAAAGGCTTTCGTCATAACTCATCCTAGGCTGAATAACCTCCAACTCAAAGTTGATGCTTACCTGCAACCGACAGTGTGTCACCTTACTTGAGCCATTTTTGAACCTATATTGTACGCCCTCTCTCTCTCCGAATTCAGTCGCGAAGCTGTTATGGTTCCGCTCAGTACTTGGGAGAGCCAGATGCCTAGTAGTCACCGTGACAGTAACCATGTGTTCATGTTCCTCCCGTCTCCTCAACATCGGTTTCATGGGGCGAATTACGCCGAAAACTGGCTGCTGTGCCCCGTTCTGGTTACAGGTTGGGAGTCTCGATAGGTAGAGTGACGTTTCAGCTTGGCAGATTAGATATCGGACGCACTTAGCCCATGAATGGCTTGTAACTGAGGTGAAAAAACGTGGGTTTGTGGAGTCCCTATGGCCACAGATACGTAAATATGTACCAGCAAAAGAAAGTCCTGTCTTCGGCGATCTCGAACGGAAATCTTGTTGTTTCTTGGATTCAGAGGTATATGTTCTATCCGAATCTCACTCCCTCATTCATTTAGCTACAGCATTCCTACTTAAGGCCTTCCTCACCATCACATCATAAGCATACTCCCGAATCCTTCACTCTACCCACCAGTTGGTAACCTCTGTGTTTGGGGCCAACGCCAAGTGGCCGTGTGTTGCCAGGCTATAGACTGAAAGCACCTAGCCCGTCGAAGCTATTATCTGTCTCTTCTGTCTCCTGCAATTGGTTTATGGAGCAATATCTATTGTACATGCTGCCAATCAGTCCGATATTAGAATCCCGGCATAATTATAGGCCAAGCACGGGTAGGTATCCTCATCGTGAAAGATTTCCCTCAGAAACTAGGTGTTTGTGCGAGTGTCACCATTCCTGTGACTAGTGACAGGTCACCGTCCTCGGATGCAACTATTTTGTGGTATGTCAATTCAGCCGAGTCCTGACGATGTGAGATGTGATGATGTTGTACCTAACAACACACACTTTAGTTGACCCAAATAGTAACGGATGACGAACCTTGGTTTCCATAACTGATATCCGTACCTGACGGAGCCGAGGGAGGCGTGGTCGGGGACCAACAACACGTGGAGTCGAGGTCAGATATCCGACACGCACAAAAAGCCGCCTCTAGCAGAGCACATTGAGACGCTCCAGCTATCTTGCCTTCGCTCTCAAACCTCATGTCCAATTATTTTCTTCTCTGGTTTTCTTTTTGCGCCTAGGATGGCCCTCCGTCCTGCCTCATAAATAGGAGCGGAAGCAACACAAGGAAAGGAAACCTCCGGGCTCGACAGTGCCGGGACATATTGCGTCTCGAGTCTCAGGCCGGAACAAATCAGGGGTCACCAAAGAGCAAAAGCTCTCGGCCTTGGCTGCTTGAACGCGGAAGAGTGACGCACCTGCTCGCAGATACGAGGCCATAGAACACTGTCAGGACTGGGATGAACTGTCCAGCTGCCAGTCCGAAAATATTCGGCAGAGGGAGCTACAGGGGTATCAATCTACCACAACAGCATGTCTCCGGATCAGTGTCCCTGTGCAGGGTGATACAGCGTCTGTCGTCGTACCTGTGGTAATTGCCTTCATTGGATCCCTCAGCTACCACTTACTTTCTTGTGTCCTGCAGGCCGAGCACAAAAGGTGCAAGTACAACACGATCTGGCCAGCACCAGACTCTAAGATTTCGCTAGCCAAGTATCAGTTGAAACGAGGACGGGAGCTGTTTTTAGTCGTGTTTTCCCAAAAGAGAAAAAGCAAGGAAAAAGAAAAGAAAAGGAGGGGTAGTATGCTGCTCCATCCCTTATCCGTGAGGCCGGAAGATGGCTTCACACAATCCTGTGACTGTGGTCGGCGAACGTGGCCAGCAACTCTCATGAAAGATTTCTGTCGGCCGGGAAAAGGCCCATCGTCCTTTTAGCTTCCAGTTTGTCTCCAAAGCGACAGAGATCATAGTATCACGACCACAAACCACGAGACAACAAGGTCTCACGTCGGTTCCGGAACAAGAATGCAGGTACAGGCCGTCCCCAAGGTCGAGCTGACACTGTCCAAGGTGCATATGTATGCGTGGTGATACAGTAAATGGGTTGGGAACAGGATATGAGGCCTCAGCCGCATCAAAGGGAGGCCGATCTAGAGATGAGCGGCGCCGCACGGGCAATTGGAGGCGTCCAGTGATCGACGACCAGTGCATCCCCGGAAAACGATGGCGACATTGTCGACCCCTTGCGGGAGGATCTCCCGGCCGAGCGAGACCACAAACCCTGACTTGACTGGGCTGAACCTGCGGAGACACGCCGCGCCATGGTCGTGCAAATTTGAGATTGTGAGATGTGATCACTGATCAGTCTGCCCATAGCAGTGTGTATGTCGACTCTTTGCGCCCCCTGACAGCGCAGCAGGTTGAGGGGCTCCAGCAGCTATGAGGACAGAGAATGGCTGGTCGGCCAGTCCCGATGACTTCACCAGTTCTTCGATACTCTCCTTGCCCACACCACCGTGGTGGCTCACCCTAGGCAGATCATGCAAGATGCCGTTTCTTAAGTCTGATTAGTGGGTGCGGGTATTCAAATGGGCGTGGGGTGGGTAGTGACGGGCATCTGGCGGTGGGGCTTGCATCAACGTCGCCGACCCCTCGGGGACCTGCGAGGTACGAAGGCTTTTGTGGCTGTCGACAGTCGGGATGTTTTCTGGCACTGTCTGGCCGATAGCCCAACCCTCTGGTAGGCCTCTCTCGGGACACTTCATTGGGGCAGACAGTGGTAAGCGCAGATGCCGAAGCTTGCGAGCCGCCTGCTTGAGACAAATATATGATCAGGTCAGCTTGCTTGCGTGTTTTGCGGGAACTTTGGACCTGTTCGATAAATGGTAGGAAAGGCTGAATACCAAGGGTCTTTTCCTTCCATGGCAGGAGGATCTAGCCTTATGCATATCGATATTGGCACTCATCTGCCTCGCATATCAGAGTGTAGACGATGTTGACATATGGATGGGTATCGGCTACCGGATGTCCAACGACAGTCAAGCCAAGCTGCAGGCAGCTCAGCAAGCCCCGCACCTGGCACGAGACCTGTTCGCGCAAGATCGCATGCCAGATGTCAGATGCCAGATGTCCGATGCCAGAACAAGCCGAGCGGTAATTGTACAATAAAATTGAATCAACTGGACACATGGGTGTGATCGCCCAACTCCTGAGCCGCTTTCGGATCCTGGCGCCGATATGAACACGATCGACCAAGATTTCCCAGATATCCATAAAAGGTGGGGCGAGGGAGATCCAAGGGACGCCTGTTGTGTCGGGTCGATTCGAAACAAAGGTCTGTCAGTGCCGTCTTCACAAACATGTCGAAGATGAGATAACGGCATTTTGCAAATGGTTTCAACGCCATAAAGCTTTTTGGGCTGGCGACTGGCTCCCCGTTCCCTCCTGCCCTCGGGCCGTTGGGGATCCAAGTCCCGAGGAGCCAGTTGGCCCAATAGGCGGCGGCTAAGGCGTCCCAAAGTTGAGCCCTGACAAGTCTGGGAATGTTTCTCGTCGTCGTATGTGTGTAATAAATTGGGGGATGGAGATTGGAGAGGCTATGTGTGTGCCAAGTCGCTCGAGTTGATGAGATAAAGCGACCGAGGTCGACGGTACCTTGGTACAAACAATACTCCGTAATCAACGTGCCAACAAAAAGCCACGAGGGCTGCAATTTAAAAGCACATGGAACGAACCAAAAAACCAGAGCCGTCTCGGAACTTGGAATGTCACTTTCCATTTTGCCTGGTCAGGCCAGCTGGCGGCTTCCGCTCTGACACTTGGCACTTCAGACGGCCGGCGGCAAGCTTAAAAGGTCAATCCAAAAAGCAGGCCACAAGCAGGCCCGAAACAATGTCACTCAACGGGAAGCCACTGAAGCTCACGTTCGTCACCGAGAAAGCAGCGGGCACCCTGGCTCGGCTGGAATCTCTCGGTTCCTCTTTCAACCTTCAGCGCAACATCCCGTCCGAAAGCATTGGCGTTTTGGTCCGCGATATGGGAAACAAAGCACGGTCCATATCCACAAACAAAAAGTCGATCCGGCGTGGCAGCATGCTACCGTCCCGACTTCCCTGATCAGGCTGGAGCAATGAGGCTACCGGCCAAGAGCCAATAAATATTTCCGCCGAAAGAGCCATTGGGCGGGAAACTTAAACGACACGTGCCGAGCGTGCAAGCAATTGTGCGCGGACAGGGGTTTTCTGACGTTGCAATGCATCTGAATGGATCGCCAGCTGGTCCGAGCATGGCAGGTCGAGGGATGGATCCGTATGGACTGCATTCCTTCATCATCCAGTGCTCCGGCGTCCCACCCCTCACTCAGGCCTCTACGCTAACTGCAAAGTGACAGGTCTGGTTCTTGGCTGAGTACGTAGACTGTAGCAGCAACCGAGCTTTACGCCCCTAGGAGATCATCTAGCCAACTCAAAAAAGCCCACTTCAGCCCACTTCAGCCATATCATCTGTGCAGTAATTGTGGGAAGCTAAAGCCAGAGCATGACACTAGAGATATCAAGATAAGGTTTACATGACTCTTGACATGAGACAGTAGTCAGCTTGAGATACCAACGATGCAAACCTTCAATGAAGCCCTCTTGCTGTCTTGTGTTTCATTCGGCCTCGCTGAAGGTGTGGTTCGAGTGGCATATGCTGTTCAGCCGGAAGTCTGCCGAATCTTGCTCACAATTCTGACACACCAATGGTTCTCTGTCAGCTTCCATGGTACCCTCGAGGATTGGAGGTCTTCTCTTCCCTTGCATCAAAAGACTTGCAACCGGCGTTTGGCTTCTGTAGGCGGCACAGCCCATCGTCCATGGAGGTAGAATAATAGCCTCAAAGTAGATAAACCTGGGATCAAGTGACATGTCAGAGATACGGCCTCCAGCAAGGTCTGGCCGCAAGCCATACTGGGTATGCTGTCTGCGATACAGGTCGTCACACCAATATCTATTAGCGATGTAGCCGAGCGGTGTGGCCAAGGACACCGTGATATCTCCAGGTGAAGGGAGGACAGGCAGGCAAACTTTGGCTCTGGTAACCACCAAAGCTGTTGTTGTAGGAAGGCAGGCACCACAGAGAGGGACTCGACCGGTGGTTCGTTACGGGTGCTCCATTTCCTGTAGACACAATCGGCGGCGACTTGCACAGATCACATCACACACCCGACTTAGAAAGTAGAAACTGGCGCAGGACTCAGATTCTGAGGTGCACGCTCCACCCGAATGATCTCCACTTGCCGCACAACACGACCTGATTAAGGTAATAACTGGAAGCTTCTCTCTATCGACCAGACCCACGTCCTACCTACTGATGAAGTTGTTGGAAGGTACCTCCCTCTCAACCTACACTTCGAGCAGGTAACCTTTTGCCATCCACATGCACACATGATGAGGCACTTACCCTCCCTTTGTTCTCCGTCCCGGCCCACAAGACTGCCATGTGCTTGCGAGTTTAGTGTACATAGAGCGTGCGCAAGGCACCCACCACCCCTCACTGCCGCTGCGCTCCAAGTACTTTCCAAAACCGTCCCGACTATGGTACGCCACGCCGCGTTAGTGGCCCCCAAAGCCCAGGGATCCATTCTCTGGGCGGCGACGATCGGGATCTTGTACCACAGGCCTGCGCTACTAACAGCTGTCCCCTCGTGGCATGGCGTCTGAAACGTGCCAAAAATTGCAAATAGTCGAAAACACGGGTCTCGCTCGACATGCTCGGGACCGTGCTAGCTCCTGCCAATCTCGGCATCCTGTTAAGGGAAGTCTGTCGAGGTACTTTCTCGAGATAGTTCATTCTGTGTCACTTGTGCCGAGAAAGCGCACGCGCAACCCTTGAATGTACCCTGGCATTGCATGCATCGACCGCGCTTGTGCCATGGGCGCTCCCATTGTAACTGCGTACCCGGAACCTGAGCATGCGGGATACATGTGGCTGCCCACGCAGAAACGGGTCCTTTTCTTGCGCTGGAGGGATTCCCCTACCATCCACGCTCGCTCAGCAGCCCTTTGCGCTCTCCACTCCGGTACCATCGCCGCCCATCAATTCCATCGCCCAATCCTAGCTGCCCGCTATCCCCCCGGCTAGCGGCCCCTTTGTTGCTGGCTGCTGGCTGGTGCGCTTGGCTTCCCCCTCCACCCCCCTCCCCGGCAGCTTGTCCCCAGCCCGATGCTGGCAGGCTTCTTTGAAAAACGTGCTTGTCCCGTCCTGACACTCAATGGTCCTGCCGCTTCTCCTCTGACCCCCCGTTCCAGCAACCCATTGTTCGATATTACTTGCGAATACTGCCTGCCGTCAACTTGGACACTTTCACTTCACTCGCCAGCCGCCCGACACTACACAAACTATCGTACTCCGAGACGCCGCCTCTGTTTCTCTGTTCCGACTCTATCCACCGTCCATCGGTTCTGTTCAATTCATTGCTTCACCCTGCAGCGACAGCTCGTCTTTCGTCCCATCCCGCGCTCCGCCCTCATAGCGGCCCATTGACTCGAGTTGCAACCTGGATCGAGAGAACCGCTGCCATCTTCGAGTGTGGCTGCTTCTTTTCTGGTGTTGATATACGTTGGTCGCTGTCGACAAGTTGACATTCAACGCCGCCGTGGGTTGAGCCACGTGCGGACTGGGATTTCCACACTGCAGCTACTACCAGACTAGCAACGGCCCAACCAACCGTCATGGAGCAACAACGGCCAGCATCGCAAAAGTTCGGGCCCGCCGCGCTGGCGGGCGTGCTCAACTCGCCCGAAGATCACAGAGACTCGGCTTATTATTCCAGCGGTGATGTCTCGAGCAAACGTATGCTACTCGGAGTACTTGCTTTGGAAGAGTGGCGAGACTGATGATTTCTACAGACAATTCTACAGGCTCGGGCCTGGGTGTTCTTAGCCCACCAAACTCTGGCTTTCAAACGTCACCCATCGACAAGACGCCGTCGCCAACAGCCGCGACCCACCTGCTCCCACAGCCACTGGTGTCCCCGACAAACAGCAACATGAGCGTCGCCTCGATTGTGTCGCCGACCACTCCCCTTAGCGCCGACCCTCGCCGCTTCGACCGCCCCCAGTCCTTGGATTCGGCACCCAACAGCGCCACGTTCGGCCATGGCGAACTGCCAGAGCCTAGCATGTCACGGAGGGAGAGCGTGGATAGCAGGTTCAACCAGGGTTTTGGGCAGTTGGGACTCAGCGGCTCTCCTTATGCAAGCCACAACCAGTCCACCTCCTCGATCCACAACACGTTGCAACAGCAGAGGCTTCCACGTGCCAACCTCGATTCCCTCGCCACAAACCGGATCTCCAATGGATATCAACCAAACGCAGAACGCAAGCCCGAAGGCCATCCCAGAGGAAGAGTTGCGCCAACCATCACAGGGCCAACCACAGGTCTCATTGCTCGAGCCGCGGAGCCTACTAAGGGTCAGGCCTGGGCTTTCCCTGAGGATGACAACGCTATACAACGCATGTCGGGGCCACCCCAGTCTCTGGCAAACTCACGGAGGAGCAGTGTTGCCGAATCACTAGCCAGCAGCCAGTATACAGTAGACTCGAGGCTTCCTCCAGGACAGCGACGGCTTGACGATCCCCATAATGTGGCCGAGTATCACCAGAGACTCTCTGTTGCGTCAGAGTACTCTACAACTCACCACCACTCCCTACAGCATAAGCAGCTTTCTGACTTGCAGAACGAAGAGGGAGGCCTTCACGCAGGCAGTCAGCCATACAGTAGAACCCCAGAACTCCGTGTCACCCACAAGCTAGCCGAGCGGAAGCGTCGTACGGAGATGAAGGAGCTTTTTGAGCAGCTTCGGGATCTGATGCCTCAAGAGCGAGGCACCAAGGCTTCCAAATGGGAAATCCTCACCAAAGGTTTGTTTTCAAGTCGACACTTTTGGCCAGAATAGAGAGCTAACGTCCGGAAAGCCATCCAAGAACACACACGTCAAACCAATACAATCAGAGATCTTCAATCTCATGTTCAGCAGCTTGCCGAAGAAGTGAGCAAGCGAGACGCACAAATGGAAGACATGAGGCGCCAGATCCAGGAGCTTCAGTATCGCCCAAATCACTCGATGCAAGGCCCTCCTCCTGGCTCCGAACACTACGCGAACGAGCAGTATGCGAGAGCCCGGCAACAAGCCGAGCTGCCACCACTTCGATCATTTGATGGGCCAAACAACGGTCCGGGTCCAGAGGCTATGACTGGTGTGCAATACGAAGGCCCGCCGCGCCCAAACGGCACTACCGTCTACAGTCGTCCACCAGGAGCGGCATTTCCCCGATAAATGCCTGGCTGGGCAACTAAGGATCCGTTAACCTTTCTTCTTCTTTTTTCGAGCTTTTATTCGATTCATGTCTGTGTGTATACAAGTGGGTAAAAGAGCAGGGGTACCTTACTAGGTGGTGCATTTATGGGATGGAAGGGTGGAATATTTATTGAACTTGAAGCTTTCTATTTGGGTCAGTCCGGTGACAAATACCCCTGGGAATGGGAGGACGGCGAAAGAGGGGTTCAAAAAAAAAGGAAATCACTCGGTTGGTCAGTCTGTTTACATATTTCTTCTGCTCATTTTGCAGCCATGTTCTTTTTTTATTCTTCTTCATCATTTGCCGCCTCGGGTACTGCAAAATCTGCTTTGTGCTTGATGGCGGGTTTAGTCGGTGTATGGGATACCCTGCTGGCAGCTTCGGTTTTCTTCTCGGTACTTTATAAAACGGATGATAGTGATGCTGGGAAGTTCCAGGGTCCGGAGAAATGGGTTGGCAGCATCAAGTTTGGTGGGCCTGGTCGGTCATGGGTGAGGTCGGGATGCACACTCTGCTGGGGAGGGCGGTTATGGACTCAGCCGAGCGGGAGAAGGCTTTGTGCTTTTTGATGTTCCACATGTTATTGGACGCAAAACAACTTCTGCCATTCAAGGCGTTTGGCTCTCTCTATATACTTACCTAAACATGTTTCTTTTTCGCTTTAATCTTGCGGATGATGGCTCTCACGGGGCTGTTGTTGATGTGTAAATCTTGACCCATGTTTACCAAAACCGGGACTCAAACTGCTAGCGAGCTTCTTCCATGTTATGGTAGAGGACTAGTGGTCGAGGGAGGAATGGGAATACGTTATTAGACCTGATCTTATTTGTACAATATCAAAACCAGTGACAAAGCTTTCGAACTGTTCTCCACGTCCAGTTTCGGGCTGCATCTCTTGTCTGTTACCCTGTCAGGTCTCAGTGCACAGGGTGAGAGTTGGCTTTACGTCATATTCTAGTATTATTTCCATTGTGAGTTGGATGTTTTGGGAAAGTTTGGGCCCCTGATTGCCCCTGAAAGCTTGGCACTGAATGCCTTTCATTTCCCAACCGTCTTGAGCCATAGCAAACTCCAACACCCGCTTTAAGGGGTCCATATATCGGCGTATTTTGTCAACTAAGTTCCTCTAGCGACACAGCCAGCTAATTCCAAAGACGGTATACAATGTTACAACTGATTCCTCGACAGTTTTTAATTAGCCACTGCTATCAGCGCATATTCTACGCGGTAGACCCACAACTTGCTAGATAAATCCAGGCCAAAAAGCTGACTGTGTAGGTAATGGGGTGATGCTGTTGCTCTTCTCTTTCCGGCTCGACGCATGCTCTTTTCTCACGGCAGTGAATTGCGTATCTCGTCACATGAATTCAATGCCAGAGTCAAAAGATTAAGCCTTGGTGGCTTCTAGCAGGCTTGAAAAAAGGTAAAGACAAAAATTGACTTTTGATCACAATAGATAGTGAATTAAAGTTACCTTACTGTCAAAGTTTCTGAACAATTCACTTATAAAGTATCATGAATCTCCAAGACGCTTGCTCTCAAGCCAATCTCTCTTTTCGCCTTTTCTAACAATATAACAAGCCTGAACGATAACATCAATTCAAAGCTTTCGATTCACTCGACAATCCCTACCCTTCCAGGTTACTTTTCTACATAAAAAAGCCTGTCACCTCTTTATCGAGTTCACGAATACATCACCTAGTTCTCGCCCTTGTACAGAAAAGTTTCGGCAGACACGCTCACCATGGAGCACTCTAACCGTCTACATGCGCTGCACGACTTTGCTGCCATGGCGCCTCCTGACGCTTCTGCCGCCAGCATTAACGCCCTGGCCGAGTGCAGACGACTTCGTGAGCAGTGCATGTATGCTGCCGCAAACGCACCGCATATGGCCGAGCTTCGTGAGCTCGTGGCTAAGTCAGTCCCGTATGGTGAGGGCGAGGAAGACAGCTTGAGTTGTTCAGAGTCCGAGGAGACCTGGAGCCCATGTGAAACCATGCAGAAGCGGTATACTCGACCTTCACGGCAAGATAAAGCCTTTCCTAGCGCTTCTGTCCAGTTCCAAGAATCGACTACTCCAATGAAATTGGTATTTCCTCGGGATGAAACTCCCACAGTTCACCGGCGGTATGGAATTGAATATTATCGCCCACAAGCGTCCCTCATAAAAGAGACCAATGAAGACTCCAAGGCCAGCTCAACAGAGAACAAGCCTGTCGAGGAGGATCTGATATCTCAGCCATCCTTCGATAGTCACTACACGTTTGAAAGGGAGCCTTCATATTGCCTAGCCTCCCACCATAGCCACAGGCCGATTTCTCACGCCTTCTCCCATTTACATCAACTCAAGCCAGAGCTCTCTCCTCAACTAGATCACCTGGAGCCCAAAACCGAAGACTCTGAGCCGAAATCTGTCGAGAACTTTACACTTTCTGTTGCCGCCAGCGTTCCTTCTACCATGGAATCCAATCACTGTCACTGATATTCCTATCGGCCACGGAATTACACTTTCCTTTGCCTTTAGATCCACCGAGCACACAGCCATCTGTGAAGGAAAGCTTGGCGTCGTCCGGGACTTCGAAAACGAAGAGTGGCGAGACGAGATCATGGAAGGAATAGCGTCCGGGCTGTCAAAATGCACCTGGCACAAGACTTCGGCACCACCCCCCAAGAGCGACACCAGCACTTCCCCTGAGACCTGCGACGCAAAGCCAACATTATTACTAACGACTCCGGAGGGGCAAAACCACGGGCTTGTAGACTTAAAGTACTACCGCGGGGTGGGTTGGGCTGTTTTGGATGGTGATGAGAACGATTAGGGGGAAGGGCATGGCAGCAGCGTGAAGGTTGCTTTAGAAGATGCCCAGTGATATATGAGGTTAACTGCTTTTGTTTTAGACGAGATAATTAGAAGTTATGAAGTTAAAAAGCTTCGACAGCTACAGTGAGAAACGTGCTATGATACAAACGACGAAAGAGATCACTAAAAATACCTATGAAAAGGGTATCTATCCTCTAAATCAACCGTACTCCCGCTCCATCCGAAAAGTTTAGCTTAATGTTTCGGGTTGATCCACACCATAATCTCGTAATACCCCTTTGCAATCGATGCCCACGTCGCATTGATAATCTTCCCAAGCTGGCTTGGGACGTACATGATGACCCAAACCAGGCCCCGGAAAAGCCACACCAGTACCTGTCCTGTGAGTCCAAACAAGGCCAGCATACTCGTAGCCACACACTTGCCTAACCCAAAAATCCCATCCCAAATCGCCTTGGGTACAACAACAAAAATGGCATGGAACACAGCCTTGACGCCATTCCAAATATCCTTCAACGAGATGCTTCTGAAAAAGTCCAGCACGGCCGCCACCGCCGTGTGAATAACCGATATGATCCTTAGAAACACACTCCCCACCGCCATTCCCAATCTCTTGAGAGTAGTCCAAACCCACACACCAAAGTTCTTCATCACCTCAGGAATTTTCTTGATCACCTTCCAAATAAACAACCCCAGCCTCTTCACCACCCCGGGAATCTCCTTCATCACGTCCCATACATCCCCAGGAAATCTCTTGACCCCCTTCCAAACCGCCTCCCCGCATCTCTTCACCCGCCCAGGAAACTCCTCCACCTGCCTCTTCGCCCACCCCCCAAACCGCTTCTTGTTCTCCCAACAATACTTCGCCGCCTTCGCCATAGGTTTAATGACGACATGCTTGGGCACACTCCACAACAAGAACCTCGGCACATCCCAAACGAAAAACCACGCAAACCGGACTATCCTCCTCGCTGCTCTCCTGACCCTTTCAACAGCAACAGAGTGATGCGTCTTCCACCTTCTCCACGCACCTCCTCTTCTCACAGGAAGGTACTCCACCACCTCCCTGTGCCCCCCCTCCGCCGCCAGCCTCAGCGCAAGCTGTCCATCCGGCGCAATAATCCCATCGTCAGCTCCAAAGTCTTCCATCAACAGCTTCACCAATGCCAGATTGCCATTCTTCGCAGCAATCATAAGCGGCGTGCGCTCAAGCATCAAATAGCCGTTTTCTCCCTTGTTGTAGCGGACCGTGTGAGAAGGCAGCCTGCCGTAGCCGTTGACCTGTGCGCCGAGGGAGATGAGCAGGCAGACCATCTGACCGTTGCCTGCCTCGACGGCGGCCATGAGCGGGGTTCTCCCGTTGTAATCGGGGCAGTCGGGGGAGATAAACCCGTGCTTGACGAACTGGGTGACGATTTCTGTGTTTTTGTGGGTGATGGCGTGGTAGAAGGTGCAGACGATTTGCTTTTGAATGCTGTGGTATTTCCATTTGAGGTTCGCATCTTCCAAGGCGACTAATGGGCAGCTAGTGAGGGAGGGGGTTACTCTGCGACGGAGGTTGCTGTCGTAGCGAGGGTAGGGGCCTTGGGGGTAAACCGTTAGGGGAAGGGAGAGGAGGGTGGAGAGGGAGGGGAGTTGTTCGAGAAGGGTGGGGATGAAGGAGGAGTCGAGAGGGGTGTAGGTTGGGAGGGGGGCGTCGTTGGAGAAGCTGGGGTCGAGGGCATAGCGTTGGAGGAGGGTGTAGACTGCTTGGTTTTCGACTCTGGCACGGGCAGTTTCGGGGTCCATAATTGGGAAGTCGATTTCTCCGTTGTTAAGATAGGGGTTGTGAGAGTAAGCTGGCGGGAGAGGTTGTGCTTCTGTTGATGATCCTGCTGATGACTCGACTGATGGATCTTTATCTGTTGGGCTATGTGCTCGTTCATTTGAAAGAGTTGCTGGCTCAGTTGTTGGCTGAGATTCTGTCGCTGTCTCAACCAGCGGCTCGACTGGCTTTGGTAAGTCGCTCATGATGAACTGTTGGGATCCCGGTGCAACACAAACAATGAAAATCAAATCGTGTATCTGTGATGTCGTTCATTTGAACAGACGGATGCATACGTCGATAAGAGCCGCAAACTACAAGCTTTATGCCACGCGGCGTGCCGACAAATGCTTGCATCACCAGGACGCCTTGCCCAATTGGGTGAGCAGCTTGGAGGCCGCAGCAGTCTTGGCGGTAACAACCGAGGGTCGCCGGCCGGGCTGCTTATCTGGATCAACCTCGCGAGCATGAGCTTGACTATATACAGTTAGCATGCATCACTTGATCACTAAAAAAGGCAAGCAATATAACCGGGGAACACCACCATCACCAAAGGTGATGAAGCACAGCCTCTGTGCTCGTAGGGCTGGGTTGGCTTGGCCACCACCAATATCGCAATGGTACCCCAGGATATAAATTACCGAGGTGGGCAGAATTGCTTTTGTTGGGACTCAAAAACATTACTTTCACATGTGAAAAGGCTGTTTCCCGTATCAGCATGATGATGGAATTGAAATTTGTACTGGGCGTGCAGGATGGATTATCGATGAACCTCAAACTCAGAGTGTGCTCGGCCTGATCGAAACTTTCGCTCCTTCCTTCCAGGTGTGCTCAAAGTTCGCATCAGCTCACCCAGCCCCGCCTCGGCAGGAGAACAGCTGCTGATTTTCCGAGGAAAGATTAATGCCAGTGGAAAATCTGCCTGAATATTTGCTTGACACAGTTATCTATCTCCGTCATCCGCCTCGATCACCACACTCGAGAATTCAATTGGTTTTGGTCGAGTTGCCCTCAGCATGCGCCCCATCCTCTTCATACTCGTATATACCTGGAAGCTTCCCAGCCGCCGGGGCCGTTCTCGCTTCTCTTGAAAGCAGCAACGCCCTCGAGGCATCAGAAACACAAGCAGCAGGGCCTATGCTGACAACTGGGCTGGTGATGCCAACCAACGGAGTGGGCTGCCGAGCACATCTTGCGCTACGACATTGCGAACCTTGTTGCTGAAGAAGCTCTTGACGTTGTTGTACTGGTTTTGGACAGCTTGGCGGTTGGGGGTGGGGGAAGGGATGCCCCCAAGACCACCGGGGACAACATTGTCGTATACAGCCAGAATGATGTGTTAGGCAAAGTACATGTGCTGCCTCATGGGTCCAGATGGTTGGGTTGATAAAGTTCTGGCTGAAAAGGATATCTCCAGTCGCGGACCTTGATCGTCGATGACCACTGGCCAAAACCTCAGAGCTAACTCACAGATCATGGGTAGCTATACTGTCCGTCTTGAATTTGGGCAATACTATGTCACGTCAGAACTGGCTCGAACCGACTTCAAACGGAAGATACCAACTCACTATTGACATGACGGATGTACCTAGTTTCTTGTTCCAACAGGAAGTCCGCCAAATCGGCTGATCTATCCCACCACGCCATGGGAGATTGGTTATTGCGGCACATAATCCAGGTCTGGCCGCAGTCGTCTGGCAGCATGGGGGCGGAGATTTCGCCACTCCTATGCTTTTCATGCCAGCATCCAATCACTTTGATTACGGCCCTGGTATAGATTATTGGAGACCGCATCCCGCTTAGGTATGCATTTTCTCTTCCATTTTCTTCCACTACAAGTGGCTTTCTGCCCGTTCAACTTCAAGGAGTATATCTGAAGACTGCAAGATGCTTTCTCTTCATCATCCCCCCCGCGAGCCCAGTGACCACTAAATGCTACCTAGCAGCTTACGGAGTGGGTCATCAGGAGTCAGCCTTACGACTGATTGAGTTCATAGCGTAGCAATTGGAAAGCTTACCTACACTTCGGCCAAGCCTTGCCAAGAGTATACAGTGCCGACACACCTGGGCTCCTTCCATCATCGGAGATAGCCCCTAAATCCTACCCAATTTTCCAGTCTCTTGTATTCACAGTCCCATGAATGTTTTCCTCATCGGCAATGTCAATGGTTCAGTTCAGACGGCCCGGGAGGTGCAACCAGATTTCATCACAAAAAATGCTGACCTCCATTGGCACCGAAGGTACCTGCAAATACTTCATTTTAGCTAAACTCCCAACGTCGTGGAAATGAATAGAGACTGCTAGCCAGGCTAGCCACCCTAGAAGATAGTCGAGAGGTATTAGAAGACGGTTGAGAGGCCTGAGAATTCATCTAGATACCTATTAACTGTCTTACAATGCCTCTTTACTATCTTTGAACGCCTATTCCAAGTTGCAATCCATATTATTGACCAGGGTATGCTACCTGCGTGGGCATGAATTAGAAATCAAAGTTGTTGAATATTTATCACCTACGGTATCTCGGCATCTCCTTGTACAGCGGAACGGGCTTATCCTATTTAGACTACTAACCGAGAAGTCCGATTTGATCCATTACAAAAAAAAAAAGGCTACAGGTAAGATACGGTACCGAGTACGTTAATAGGTGTGTAGAATACATGAATCCTCCATCTCTTCAAGACTACCTAGTAGGCGTTGCTCTGGCTAACTCGGTACTCTGGTTGATGCGTGCTCGATACAGCTAAGCTGTCCCATAAGAGCCCCTGACTGCCTGCAACAATATACCAACGTTACGATACGTGGGCCTCTTCCTTTGCGCATACAAACTCCGATATCCTTAAAGTTACAAAACGTAATCCACCAGCCCAGTTTACCAAAGTTCCCGGTGTAAGCAACTCTTCCCCCAATAGCACCATCCTTCACCATCCTGTCCTTCCCCATCTGATGAATTATGAGCTTTTCCAGTTGGGCTTCCATCTAATACCACGTGCGATTAAAGCCCCTCCACGCTCCTCCGTCTCTCCTGCTCCACCATTCTCACCCGCTCCTCAGGTGGAATCCTTGGCGGATAGGTATGATACCCGATGGTTGTCCTTTGATGCTTCAGAGCAGTCGTGTCGTCCTGAATGCTGTCTCCTGCGACAGGCCCTCGTACGTGTTGTAGGCACTGAGCCTGTCCGCGTGCTCCATGGCTTCGGAGCCATTATCATCTCGTGAGTCCCAAGCAGAGGCAGCAGGGGCTGGCCAATCCCATTTCATATTCCAAGTCCTGCAGCCTCCTAAGTCCTTCCACACGACAAGCAAGCACACTTTCTCGCGTCTGCCACCCTACGGCCCGACGCACAACCAAAGGTTTGCACCGCAAGAACGGCAAGTTTCAACATCAAGTTGGAATTCTTTCTTCCAGGGTCGTGACTGATGAAATGGATGACAGGGCAGATCGTCGCCCCACAGGCAGCTGCATCCATTGCCGCTGGGATGGTCGACTTGAAAGCACTCAAGGTAGTGCTGTGTCAACTCCATATCCGGACAACAGGCGAAATTGCCTGTTTTCTGCGCGGTTTTGCCCTCCAGTCGTTGTAGAAGACCGATGCTCGCATCTTTGAGACCGAAACCCGACGTCAACGTGAGAGGGGAGACGACGGTGCACTGCTTCATGAAGAGATGGGCCTCTTCCATCCCACTGACAGGATCCACTGCCGTCGCGATACAGAACTCGCAGCTGGTGTTGAAATTCCATTTGACAGAGCTGTCATCCCAGGCCACCTCTTGGAAACTGTAATTGAGGTCGCTCGCTTGTAGGAGAGGAGGGGTGATGTTGAAATTGTGTACGCGCATGACGGCGCTGGCCAAATTGAAAGGTATCGTGACCACCCAGCTGGGGTTTTCGACAACGCCGATAAGGTGGGACGGGAAAGCAACTTCGCCCTTCCCTCTCGTCCAGCCGGGCCCATACGGCGTTCCCTCGCACGCACGCGAAATGCTGGAAGTAGCCGGGTTCAGTGAATGGAACTTGACGCATACGGGACACAAGACGTTGTCTGGATACAGCCCCTGTTGCTCGAGGAGGGCTAAAAGGTTGTAAAGGATGTTCCGGGGTAGCCGAAGTGCATTTGTTCCCATTTTTGTCATCATCGTGTGGCTTGTAAGGGTAAGAGCCGCCCATTCCCAGGGCTCGAGCAAGTTCCTGATCATGAGTAACAGCTCCTGGGGCAGCCAAGTCTCTAATAAGGAGGTGATGCCGCTTTCCGAGGTTTTTTGTTGAGGCATTTGAACAAGCGACTTCTGGTTGCTGCATTTGCCGGATCCACTGACCCTCTGTCTCTTGGTCGGTCGGTCACCCATGGCGGCGTTCTCGATAGAATGAGATGGGATGTGTAAGGTATGGTAGATCGTAATAAGGAATGAGTGCGCAAGGCTAGGTAGGTAGTGATGTGAAGATAGGTAGACAGAGAGGCTCGCGATTTAGAAGGATACGTCGCTTGTAGGGAGATGAAAAATCGAAAAAAGGTCGCGATGAAGGGCTGTGAGATGGGGTTGAAGGAACAAAAAAACGCGAGGGGATGCCTGAAGGGTCCGGCGACGAAACCACCGTGCTCCTGATGCCCTCATCGCTGAATAATCAAGTTTCAGCAAGTGAATAAGGCCCACTCGATAGTAATCCTATTCAAATCCTGTCGACAATAGCAGTGGTATGTGGGTCCTGGTTTACCAGTCGTTCCTGAGGGTGACGCTCCTTCCTAAGGACAGACCCAAAACCCACCAGAACGACCGGGTTCCTGAGAGGGCCAGCCTTCCGTAAAACACAGTTCAGGATGCCTATAAACCGAACTAAAGCTTCATTATCATCGCAGCCAAACCAAAACGTGGTCTGATCAGAACTGATCCGTATAGTCGTTGACGACTGGAGCTAACGACAGTAGATTTGACTAACATTATCAACTCCTTGCGAGATGTGCTAGTAGAAAAACTTGATTGAAGTGACCTGTATATATATTCGTGTTTTCTTTGGCTTTGATAGCGCCGCTATAGCAGTTAGACGGAAGATGATCCCCTTGAAACACTGCCCCAACAATCCTCGGCCAGCTCAGGATTTCATTCAGCCCATGGTTGGACATGTCTCTCCCGTGGTTTCACCGGATGTTCAATTAGAGAAGAGGTTATCTCCATGTACCTAAGTTTCCACCACCACCACCGTTAGTTCCACGGTGTTGAATTGCCAGCGCAGGGTGCGTCAATTGATAAATTGGCCAATGGGACGACAACTTACGTTGCAAACGCCGTGGAATCCATATGTAGGTAGTTTAAATCAAGACTGTAGTGCCTTGCCCAGAGAAGTGGGCCAGACTCCTGGTTCTTACCACAGGCCTACTTCTTCCAGGTGGGATGCTTTCATTCCTTTCAAATTGGGCTCTATCCCGGTAGCCAATGAATCCGACTGTTAACTGACAGTTGCGGGTGTTGTATGACGGTTCTCTCAGGCCAACCATGCAAACCTAGGTATGGTAGATCGGTAGGTGTCTAGCCATCAATAAAAGAGCTTCTGACGCTTGGCTTGGTGATCGAGCATGGTCACCTTGCAACTACTGAGCTTGACCCTGTGAGCATCTCTGCCCGTCTGGGTTCTATGCGTGCAAGCCCCATCTTGAGAAAGAGAGGCTCCAAGTGAATTCCTACGACCCACTCGCTGTCAATCCTATTCACTTCTTTTCGAGAACAAGATGACCCTCCTGTGGTCCATGCTTTTCGGCGTCTTGCTCCTCAGGCAGGTTGCTCGCCAGCCCACAGAGTAAATATCTTGCATCAGCAACTCCCAAATCCAGCATTTTTCTCTGTCCTCCAATCAGCAAATCGTCGGGGATAGTTGCCTCCAAACCACTCTCTCCGCCTCACCCTTTCCGACATCTTCAGCACGATCCAGGAACCACACCATTTGATAGTTCCAGTCCGCAAACAACTGGACAGACTCAGGCCGGGCGCCAGATCGTTTCCGACGACAAATTTGGTCACCTCGTGACAACTCACTTCCTTCGACCAGGCGACGACCAAAGGAGCCCTAGCACAAGAGCGAACATCGCTGGCAATCCAAGATATCTATCTATACCGGCAGCCGTGGAGCGACTAGGTTGGCGACTTTCCATTAACCGACACATTGCCACTATTGTCCCAGAGCACCAAGATACCTCCTCATCTTCAGCCCATCATGGCCCCTCTTCCCATGCGGCTTCCCGTTGAAATGCTGCGGATGGTCACCGATCACCTAGAAATGCCGGACATGGGAAACCTTGTGGTCGCCCTAAACAACCACCCGGTGGTAGTCGAGGCGCTCTATGAGAGAGAGATGAGAGATGCCCTCCACCCGGACTTTCATCTTCGCAAGGGCGCAAACCGTCTCGAGAAAATGCTCCATCGCCTGAGGAATGGCGATCCTGCTCTGGCTGACACCAAGCTTCCCGCGTTATACTGGGGGATCAAGCACAACATCCTCGGCACTGTCAGAGCAGCGGCAACGGTGTACTTGAAGCGTCCCGACATCAGCTACGAATTGCTAACAGGAGGCTACCGCAAAAGCCGGTTCATTCCCGAGATGGATTTAGACCTTAAGCACAAGGTCTCAACCGACAAGGTGTGGGAGACGACACTCCCCAATATTTCACGCTACGCTGCTTACAGTGGCCTCAGTGTCATGTTGTTCTCACCCTCGCCACTCCAGCTCGCTGTCGCATCCGGAAATTTCGACCTGGTGGAGGCGATCGTTGAGACCTACTTGCAAGCCTCTCCCGACAACCTGGAGCTTCTGAAGATGGGCTCAAGGGTGACCTACAACGCCTGGGCTGACGTGGAGTTTGACCCCTTGGGTATCGCCGCCCATTTTGGTGATGCCAGGATCTCGGAATATCTCATCAAGAAAGGGATCTATGGCGAGGAGATGGAGGCGGCCATCGCAACTCGGATTCTGCCCATCTTTTTTGCGCGCCAGGGAATTGCACAAAAGCGCATGGAGGATCGGGCCCAAGTGTTGCAGCAACTGCTAGACCACAAGATTCTGACCCCCTCCGACACAGCGTTCAGCAGCGTTTTCAACGGCAGCCAAGATCCGATTCTCAAGGTGACCGCCCTCCAGCAAGCAACATTGGATGTCACCCATGTCGCGCTCTCAAAGGTGCTCATCCGAGCGGGTGCGCCTTGGGCGCCGTGGACGGAGGACGAGACAATGCCTTTCAGCAAAGACAAACCCCCGCCAGACCGCCCCGTCCAATACGTCGTGCGCTTGAAACCAGCCAACTTGGTCAAGCTCTCGCCTCTGGAGATCGTTCTTCTTCACAGGTACCGCGGCAATGATTATCTGAGCAACCAGTGGGAGCTGTTCCACTGCATGATGGAGGAGGGCATCGAATCTCTATCGGACAAACAGGGCCAGTCTCTGGACAAGATTCAGGCGAGATGCAAGAAGGCCATCCGACTGGTTGTGAAGCATTTGGTTCCGGCGCGGTACCGCAAGCCGTTTCTTGACCGTGATACTTGGGAGAGGGTGACTATGGTGGTGAAGATGGTCACCTACTTGGTGGAAAAGGGGAAGCTGGACGCCAAAAAGGAGGATTTGAGTGGTGCCATTTTTCAGCACTTTGAGCAGGGAGGAGTACTCATGATTGCTGGTGAGAATGTTCGGGGGATTGATCAAGATTAGGTAGGAGCATAAGAGAAGGCCAAGAACCATAGGAAGTTTGTTAATCAATGTAATACCCATGTCTACCGGATTTGGGCATAGAACCAAAACAACATGATTGCGGGTTAATGAATGTCTGATACATGGCTATTCAAATCATAGGTATAGTGGCTAACATTTGGCTCCTGATGCCGCTGCCGAAGTGTAGATAAGGTAAGTTTGCCCGGGGATAGCTGTCGATGACGTGTATTGACACTGACTCAAAAGGGGCGTGTTCATCCAATCATGATAAACTGACTGCGTGATTGACCAATCGTCTGGTCTGACCGCAAAATCAGTAGTTGTGTCCGAGGAAAAGCAAAAAGCAATGGCCACCAAAGGCAGAGGCACAGAAGCGAAAAGAAACCCCAGAACTATCATAACAGAAGCTGGGCAAGGTTTAAAACCTTGAGGCTAGTGGCCCAGTCCATCGCTTTGTCCGTTGCCACGCGCCAGTGGTCTGGTCTAGGCTCCGGAGACGACTGTCCGGGAAGATGCCGGCGGTGTTTGTTACACATGGCATGGTCGATCTCCCGGGCTTTTTCACCTTATACCCGCGAATTTTAGAAACACCTTGTTTGCCACCGCGGTCTGCACAAAAGCGCGGCCACGATACCCAGCCAACAACACGATTTAGGGGGTGAAGCAGTACATACCTTTTTTGCACCATCGTCCCACCAAGCGCACTTGAAATCAACATTCCACCACACCGTTGTTTCCCCGACCAGACAATCGAATGGCGTCAACATTCGGATTGGATAGACCACCATTGCAAACATCGCCCACCCACGAAGTCCCAATACGTGCAGCTAGTTTTCTGGAAGAAGGTCGAGAGGGAGACCCAGCAGCCCATCGCCAAGCAGGCCAGAGTCCGATCAGCACAAGCGGACTGTCCGATGACTCTTCAGCACTTTCCATCGCCACTGAAATTTCTAGAGATGAATCCTTTTCTTATGGCGTTGAGAAAGGGTTCTGGAGGGTGCGTTTACCCCATGTTTACCGCTTTTGAGGCTCACCATCTGATCCAAAATAGGTCCGTCAAGGGGCACAAGAACTCCTTCGGTTTGCTGATGTGTATAGCCAATTCAGGGCTTCACAGATGACACCAGCTGACGATGCATTCGTCCTCCAAGCACTGCCGAAACAAATTGACCTTGTGTCCATGACCCAACTCTCATGGGGTTTGTTGCATGCTGTGGGAGACCTCAATGTCCACAGTCGTAAAGCAGCCGAGACCCTGGAATGGATGCACGAAGATGACAAGCCTTCGAATGCGAGAAGACGGAAGCGGGCAAGGAGGCGAGATGTGAGCTTGACCATTTTCCTTTCCCTACACTCGGCCGATAATTATTGCTGACTTGAGGTAAACAACAGAGCGACATCAGCAGCTTGGCAGCTTGCAAGAAGTGCGGCGTGATGGATAGTCCTCGATGGCGAGCAGGGCCTGCAGGACCTGCAACGCTTTGCAATGTGTGCGGGCTGCTGTACGCCAAACGGAGTCGAAGGCACGGGTCTGGATCTGAATCGCAATCAGCTGCTCGATAACATTCGCATGATTGGAGTGGGCATTGTTTCACGTTCGCGAGAGGAAGGGGGCGGGCAGTGATGGGTTGAAGTGTTGTCGGCCAGAGGCGTGCAGGGTTGCCTGCTGATTACGTCATGGGAGCAGTGCCGTCCTCAGCCGAGCCCCTAGCCACTTTTAGTGTCGGGGATCGGGGCATGGACTGCTCCCGAATTTCCTTGCCAGTAGCCGTTTGTGAAACCAGCCACGCAAACGCCTCTCCATTTTATATAGACCATATGGTGTCAAGTTTGCTGTAGTCATAGCAGTGATTGAAGCCAGGGACGACCACTGGGTTACCACGCTATCCGTACACTTCAGATCAAAGTTCTCGGGCACTCTTTGCTTCCCACTCGCACCGTGCAGTCGGCATGCACAACAAGATCGATCACCGATCCCCCGAGTTAGTGCCCCGAAAGCCCGACTGAGTGGGCCCGACAGAGGAAATCGTGCAAATCCAATCCCGGCTGCGTGTCCGTACGCCGCTTCTTGATCAGGGAAAATGTCCCGATCATTATGAAACGGCAACATCCGGTACACATTCATCTCTCTCTCTCTCTCAGTTTCAGGGGCCGACAGCTGAGTATTTTGTAGCATATGTGACCTTTTAGCTGGTTATGTTTCCGTAATAAACGGCCTAACAGCTTGCAAGACACAGTGGATATGAAAACCGCTGGTTTGTCAGTGTGTCGTCATTGACCGCTTATGCCCTGTCCCTACAGAGTACGGCGGACATGGCCTCCCAAGTTGTGCTGCCCTGCCGTCTATCGTGCGGGAGAGGGCCCGATATGGATGTGGAATTCCAAGGCATTTTGCTTGTCTAGTGCCTCCTTGGCCCCGTGCTGTAACATCGAAATGGTGGACCCCTCTGCCGAGTTAGTTCCGACCTATCCGGCATGGCCAACGACATTCGCCGGTCGAGAGGTGTTCTCGGACTCGGGTTGCTGCTGGATGAAGGCCAAGAGACCTTGGAGATAGCGATGGGCTTGGGAGTCTCTATGTAGGTGTTGTTTGCGCCTCGCCCAGCCTGTCACGTTTATGCCTTGGTATCCTTGGTATCAACCAAGATGTGCAACCGGAGCACTTGCCCAGTCGTTGGCCGTCTTCAGAAAATTCTCACGCGACACTGGAGTCGTTCTGGGGACAAAGAGTCAGGATGTGGGGTTTCATGCTTCTCGATGAAATGGAGGTGGGTTCTTTGCTGCAAGATGGCAAGGGCATTGCTTGGACGTCGGTGACATCCAAGCAGTATCCCGCCTTGGTGTCGAACTCTATCAGGGGGTAGCTATACCGGAAACCACCCGACCGCGGCATGTCGGGCTTGATGATCCCCAGAGGCCCAGCAGAAAATGACAAACAGATGGGGTACTTTTCTTGCTGCCAGGTTGCAAGTCGTTTGATAAAACCGAGCCCCCGGAACCTCAGCAAAAGCCTGTCAAGTTCCCGGTCTACGCTTTGCATATCGGTCCATCGCTTCTTTGTTTGCCCGCGAGTCTGACTGGCACCTCGCTTTTCGACAACAAGCCGACCTTGGACCACATCGCTCCTTCAAGATGGCTCTCGGAGCCATTTTGGAGCCACTCGTTGTGGTCAGTCTGTTGACCTTCGGCACCATCGTCAACCGCAACAAATCTGCCACCTTCTCTTCATCACCGTACATATCCTCGAGGCCCGTGCCTTGGCAACATCTCAAGTACGACAAGGACCCAGAGTACGATGATGTGGAATCAGGACGGCCCAGCACAGACGACGAAAATGCCCTTTTGCGGTCACCGGCCAGCGAAACCAGCATCGACTCCGACGGGACTTTGACCGACGAATCCAACTTGAACTCGCCATGGCGGACACGCCAGCTCAAAGTGTTCAAGTGGGAGCGTGAGGTCATCACACCGAACGCCGCCATCTTCAAGGACCGCTTCCTCAGCCGTGTGCTTCAGCGGCTTCCCTTCTTGGCCGAGGTCTGGTACTGGGCTCTTATCTATTGGGTCTATCAACTCGGAAGAGCCTTTACAGCCGTAACTCTGCAGGAGTCGACTGTCGATACCGCTCGTGAACATGCACTCCAGGTCATCCATCTGGAACAACGGTTAGGAATGTTTATTGAACCTGCTGTGCAACGCTGGTTCCTTCAGCGACCCGAGCTCATGCGATGGACAAACAAGACCTACTCTTTCATCCACATTCCCGGCACGATTCTTTACCTGATCATCCTTTACTACGTCACGACGGCTCGCCCGAGGCAGAAGATTCAGGAGGAGAATGGAGGTCGCCCCATTAGTGGGAACTGGAGAAGACTGGCCCCCCGATTCGGACCCGATACGTTTGAGAAGAGGAGAAGGACCATGGCCTTTTGCAATCTGTTGGCTTTCATTGTCTTCACCTTTTGGCCTTGCATGCCGCCGAGACTTCTCAGCGACCCCGACTACAATGGCGAGTTTGCAAAGGAAGCCAAGAGCTACGGCTTTGTCGACACTGTCCACAGCGCCGATGGTGACAGCAGTGTGTGGACCACGAACCGGTTTTGCAACCAATATGGTGAGTTCGATTTCTCTTATTTATTCCGATACGGGACCATTACTGACCTAAACAGCCGCCATGCCTTCCCTCCACTTTGGCTACTCATTTCTTGTCGGACTTACTATTGCCACGGTTCCCCTTAGGCGGTCTGGGAAGCTTGGATGGAAGAGGCTGGCTATTGTCGCTATTGGAATGATCTATCCCGCTGTCATTCTGACTGCCATCGTTGCCACAGCCAATCACTTCATTCTGGATGCGGTCGCCGGTGCCATCGCCTGTCTTCTTGCCTGGAAGTTCAATGGCTTGCTCCTCAACCTGCTACCGGTTGAAGACTACTTCCTGAGGGCTGTCAGGATAGCCAAGCCTTGATCGACCTCCGTCATTTTGACGATATCTGGCTTTAGCGTTTTTGATACCAGGGTTGGATAGCTTCCGACTCTTGACTCAACGGCAATTTTCCCTGCAACAAAGCACCTGGCAATATAATGGCCCTCAATACCATGCACCGGCACGCTGGACGGCTTGGCGGGCGGATGTAATGATTTCATCACTAATATACACTTGATACCCCCTCATCACGAGTCATCTGTGTCTTCTTGTCTGATTGATTCCTCCGTCTCTTTTTTTGGTGACGAACAGTCTACTTCTTCACCCTCGTCCGCTCCCCGCTCCACTTCCTTTCCCACCTCTTCCACTTCCTCGTCCGGTTCCTCGTCCGATCCCTCGCCCGATCCCTCGTCCGCTCCCTCGTCCGCTCCATCAGCCGCTTCCTCTACGGTGCCCATCAACTTCACGTGCAGTATAAAAGTGTCACGATATCCTCGGTAATGCACTAGTCGCAAAGTGTTCTCCCATTCGGTCGAGTTCGTGTAGTCCAACTCTGACACTGTCATGCCTACTGACAATGTAGGCATGACTGGCATGGCAGGCAATTTCCAACGCCTTTCCAATGACTCCAGCCCCTCCCATTGGATTCGCGTGGTCAGCAGCTCAACGTGCCACGAGTACCTGTCAAACTCGGGTTCTCTGCCGAATGCCCGACATTTCCGCCTCACTTGGGTAGTGAGCACACCGTACAGGTCCTTTTTGAGCAAGGCTTTGAAGGCGTCGGGACGCCGATCGGGAATGGCGAAGACTGCGTTGGTGTACAGCTCATGGGTGAGCATGGAGTAGTCACGCCCGTCGTAGACGAAGCCGTGGATGATATGGGGGGAGATCTCGCCGAGGATGAAGGCGCGGAAGATGAAGCCTGTGGTTTTGGACCAGGGGAGGGTTGGGTCGGGGAAGATGTCTGAAGGGGTGTGAGCGTTGGCGATTGCGCCTTCCGTGGTGCTATCCTCTTGACTCTTTCCCTTGGCGTTGTTCGACTCGCCGTCCTTTACACTGGCACCCTGATCCTTGACGTTACTGTCACAATCATCATTCCAGATGCCGTTGTTACCGCTCTCCCAATCCCCGTCGTTGTTCTGATCTGCCTGCTGGTCGTCTGCCCAGCTGCCCCCGTGACCACTCTGGTGAACCGTTTTCGGGTCGCTTTTCGCATCCTCACGATCGCCATCCTGATGGTCTAACAAAGAACATTTCGGAGATGACTTGGCCTCTGTGAACTGTTGCTTTCGTGGGGAACGCTCCCCTTCTGACAAAACAGACTTCACTTTCGAAGCAGCGCGTTCGGGCGAAGTAGTATCGTTGTTTTTGGGCGACTTTGGGGGCCATTGACTAGCAGCTGACGGGGACGTCTTCTTTGCCGTGGACTTGTTTTTGGGCGAGGAGCAATTCTCCTTTGGTTGGGGCGTATCTGTTGAGGCAGGATCAGCTTCATGCTTCTTATTGTCTACAGCCATTGCCTAATTTGGGTGGGGGTGGTCTTTAAACCACGGATGAAATTGAATTGTAGTAACACGTCTATCGAAAAGCCTATCCTGTTCCATCGCTGCCGATATGCCAAAGCCGAGGAAGACGTCATAAAAGAAGAGACGATACGCAAGGTCACATCTAGTTGTTTGTTCATGTGGTCGATTCCAGTGTTTAGCAGAAACGTGGAAAAACAACTTTTGAACAAACTTGACGCCTTCAGTCAGGCTGAAACCCTGCCTAGGTAAGAATGTGTGATGGTGGCTTCCATCAAACATGAGACACATATCGCAAAATTGAAGCTGCGATAACAGTACTGAAAAAGAGGGCGCTTTCGAAACAATCTGACTTGGATGACTCTCAAAGCTAGGTAATGTAGCCCCACAAACATGTTTGACTACCTACCTAGCCTGGTACTCAAAGATACTCAAAAGGCATGAAGATGGTGAAGGGCATCGGGTGATATCCCAAAAGATTTTGGAAAATTAGTAACACCTAGGCTTCATATGGTAGGTAGTTAGCCAAGAAGAAGGTTCTCATTGAAGTATGTTTCTGGCTGGACCTGTGTTGTATCTTGGCCGGTCTGGTGCCATGAATCTTCGGAAGTTGTCCGGAGGCTTGGCGCGGATCCGGAAAACGGAACGCCTGAGATGATCGGACAGGGCCGACGGGAATGGTTGCCGCCTGTATGCTGTTTTTCAGCACAAAGTTTCACATTCTTATCAGTGAGAAATATCACATGATTGTCTTAACACGGTTTGGCTTTCTACAACTGCTGCATTGGTAAGCAATCGTCTAGCCGAGTCATAACCTCAGGAGTTAGGCAGCAAACGTTGCGAGATTACTGGTTTCAAGGCAGTGAGTCACCTCACCAGATTGCTGAATAATCTGTACACACCTAGTTGAGTCGCGCATAGTACGGTATTTAATACTCGAGCTGGTGGTTTACCAACTCATACCGAAAGACTAAAACGGCTCTCCCCATGCTTTGCATGGAATAGACAACCAGTGGGCGAAAGAATACCAAGAACGGCGTCTTTCAATTCAGCTCCCAACGCTGAGCGCCGAGCCTGGTGAATTTGCTGAGGTGGATGACCATATGTGACCCTACGAGCAAAATTGGGAAAAGAGAGAGGGATGGGCAAATTGAGTGATACGTCAGTTCTGTGGCAAGTCTGTTCGGACTTCTTGCCGGTGGTTTTACATCTCGCAAAGGTTGGAGAATTGAGGACAGCGTAATTTGTGTGACGAACCTCTCAAATCCTCAATACAGGAGTGATAGGCGTTGCGGCTGTGTTGAAAGGCTTGGATTGTGGGTTGGAGGCCAGGCCAAAACGAGAAAAATGCGGGGAACCATTGCACAGTTGAGCGAGGGGTCTGATAAAGTGGGTCGCAACTGCTGTACAACACCTGATTGGTCGGCCGTGGACATCAGAAGCCAACCACTATCAGTGACACCATCAACCCTTCATTTCGTCCTTTCGGGCTTCGTAACGCAACTGATACAACGCAGGTGCCTGGCGTATATGATACGGATAGGCAACTGGATGGGAACTTGGACCTGAAGTCATTGTCTATAAGTTAAGCTCCTCCCTACCACGCTGATCCCTCTTCCTCTGTTCCCAACCATCCCCACACCACCTCTACCACAACTTCCAGCCGCTCATTGACCTATTCCACACCACAGGTTCTGTTCACGGTGACAGTCTTTCACTTGACAATATGTCACTTTTTGGAAGGCAGGAACAGCCTGCAAGCAACGTTTGCGGGTTCTACCATATCTTTCATGACAGGCCTGGCCGACAATTTCTGGCACCTCTTTCTATCAACGCACACACCACCATCATTTCATCTACCAGCCGAACAACCCTCACCCAAACCTTTCAATCGCCATCATTTCCGGCCAAGGAGCTGAAATATGCCTTTCCACTGTACGACGGTGTTTCGGTCGTCGGCTTTGTCTGCACCATCAACGGCGATCGGGTCATTTGTGGAGTTGTCAAGGAACGCTCCCAGGCCCGCGAAACTTTCGACAAGGCCGTGGCTCATGGACATGTGGCTGGTCTGCTAGAGCAGTCGTTTGAAGCCAGCGATGTCTTCACTACCACCGTCGGCAATATTCCCGCCAATGCAACCCTTCAGGTTGAAATCACTTACCTGGGCGAGCTGAAGCATGACGCGCAAGCCGACGGAATTCGCTTCACAATCCCCACCAGCATCGCTCCGCGCTATGGCAACTACCCTGGTGAACTGCTCAGGTCTACTCAATTTGGCGCCACAAAAGGGATCAGCATCACAGTCGATGCCGAGATGCCCAACGGCTCCCAAATCAAGAGTGTCCAGTCCCCGTCTCATCCCATCGCTGTCACGGTTGGCAACACTTCAGTTGGTGCCGCGAAGGGCGCCGAAATGTCCCTCCAGAAGGCCTCAGCTACCCTTTCTCTGGGCACCACAGAGCTAGACAAGGACTTCATCCTCCATTTGGTGGCCACCAACACCACCAATCCTGCTGCTGTGCTCGAGACTCATCCTACCATTCCCAATCACCGAGCCCTGATGACTACCCTTGTGCCCAAGTTCAACCTCCCTTCTTCGAAGCCTGAGATTGTGTTTGTGTGTGATCGTTCTGGATCGATGGGCGATGGCAAGAGGATTCCGAACCTCAAGACTGCTTTACATCTTTTTCTCAAGTCGCTGCCTCTCGGTGTCAAGTTCAACATTTGTTCGTTTGGCTCCGGCTTTGATTTTATGTTTCCGGAGGGCTCGCGAACCTATGACGCCACTAGTCTCGCATATGCTACTCAGTATGTTGATGGTATTCAGGCAAACTATGGCGGTACAGAGATGTATAGGCCCCTGGAAGATACTTTCAATAGGCGCTACACGGATATGGATCTTGAAGCCTTTTTGCTGACAGATGGCGAGATCTGGGACCAGAAGCGGGTCTTTGAGATGATCAACACACATGTCGGGAAGAGTCAGGGAGCTATTCGTGTCTTCTCTCTGGGCATCGGAAATGCCGTGAGCCATGCCCTCATCGAAGGCATTGCCCAGGCAGGCCATGGCTTCTCTCAGTCGGTTGCGGATGATGAAAACATGAACAGCAAAGTCGTCAGAATGTTGAAGGCTTCGCTATCGCCGCATGTGAAAGATTACACTCTGGAGATCAAGTATGGCAAGGAGGATTCTGGTTTCACAACTGAGTTTGACGATGACTTTGAGCTTGTCGAGAAAGTTCGAGATGCTCTTGTTATCAATGTGGCCGAACCCAAGTCGGAGAAGGCGCCCAAGAAGGCAATTTCTTTATTTGACGAGGCTGTTGATTTCGATACCCAGATGACCGAGTCGGGACTTGACACATCTGCTGGCGGCAAATACTCTCATGTTCCCCAGGTATCCGAGCCCAAGATCATTCAGGCGCCCTTTGTCATTCCACCCTTGTTCCCCTTTTCCCGCACAACGGTCTACCTGCTTCTGTCTCCCGAGGCAAGTCGGGAGACACCCAAGTCCGTGGTTCTCCGTGGCACCTGCGCCAGCGGGCCCCTTGAGCTCGAGGTTCCTGTGACTGTCCTTGCCGAGCCAAGCGAGACAATTCACCAGCTCGCGGCTCGCAAGGCAGTCAAGGAGCTTGAAGAAGGCCGCGGCTGGATCTATCACGCCAAAGATGCCAACAAGGAGGATGCCAGCTTGCTCCGAACCAAGTACTCTGGCCGGTTTTCCGACATGGTGGAGCGCGAGGCTGTGCGACTTGGAGTCACGTATCAGGTGGGAGGGAAGTGGTGTAGCTTTGTGGCCGTGGAAAACGGAGAAGAGGTGAAGGAGTCTCACCCTGAGGGAGAAGCCGACCGGAGTTCTGATGACGATTCGGAAACCGACCTGGATTTCAATGCAACGAGGGCTCCCAGAAGGAAGCTCGCCAATGCTGCGTACCGAAAGTCTGCGCCGTCAGCACCATGGGCAACCCCTGTCTTTGCTCAGCAACAAATTCAGAAAGCAAGCGCTGCGAGCCTTTTCGGTCGCTCAGCAGGAGGGGCAGTTGGGTTTGGCGCACAACCACAACCAGAGACGCAGATGATGCAGATGACTAGCAGCTTTGGCAAACCACTTAGAGCAGCGGGTGGACTGTTTGGATCCTCCTCGACAACAGGAGGTGGACTTTTCGGAGCAAGCGTATCTTCGCCTGCACCCCCCGCCCCGGCCGCCGTCGGAGGGCTCTTTGGAGGAGTTGGCTCCTCATCATCATCAACAGGAGGTGGACTCTTCGGAGCAAGGGCATCTTTGCCTGCACCCCCAGCCCTGGCTCCCGGCGCAGGGCCCTTTGGAGCATCAACCACCTCCTCCCTATCGTTGTGGTCGGGTGATGAGCCCTCTGCTAGCGCCGCTACTCCTCCATCAGCAACTCCTTTCGGAGCACCTGGACCCCAAAATGCCGCCATGAAGACTGCCGTCACACCCTACCGGTGGACCCCCGCCCGCAGCGCAGACAAGGGTCCGACCGTGTTTGTCACCCGTGAGCAATTGGCCGGGTATGAAGCGGAGATGAACCAGGCGGCTACCATGCCTCTTCCCGACGAGGACGAGGACGACTTGGGGCCGGCGCTTCACAGCATGCCCCCACAGGGAAGGAAGGGGGCTGCTGGTGCCGTGGTTGGTGGTAGTGCTGGTGATAAGCTAGCAGATATCGTCGCTTTACAGCAATTTTCTGGGCAGTGGAGTGGGACCGAGAACTTGTTGGTCCTGCTGGGGCTGGACAAGCAGACGGTGACAAGCAAGGTTGGCAGTCTGGGCTTGCTTGACAAGGGAGACGATGTGTTCGCCACGGGGTTGGTGCTTGCTTACCTGGAGTTTTATATGGCCGGGAGGAAGGATGAGTGGGAAATGATTGCGGACAAGGCAAGGGGCTGGATCGCGCAGCAAGGAGTGAACGCTGACGACTTTGTTGAGAAGGCCAAAAAGCTGTTTTGAAGGGCTACAGAGAGTAGTTTGGAGCATATATGGAAGGGAATCGAGTTTGGGGACATGAATCGGGAGTTATGGGGCGGCGTATTTGCCCTGCTTATTTGCATCCTTTCCTCCCTTTTTTCCGTATAAATGGCACAATTGACTGATGAGGACGATCTCAGGACCATGGAAGTATGCTTTATCTTCGAGCTAACAATAACAATAGTAGATAGACTAAAACAGTAGATAGTCTCAATGGCAGCCGCAGTTGCCCAGTTTCTTGTTTGAATTTTCGCTGTGATTGGCAAACAGGTCCAAAATGTGTTACTCATCATTCATCATGTCAATGCCCCTTGGTTCGGCTTCCCAATCTGCATGCCGAATTTCAGGATTCATGACCTCGTCCGAGCTGCTGGGGACTTTGCTTTGACAGCCCAACCCCCCCCCCTCCCCCACCCCTGTGTCCAGAGTTGCATCGAATGCAGTCACATCCAATATTTCTTACCCATATGCCTGATGCTTCCCATGTGGTTGTCGGGATTAGCCAATAGATGTGTGTAAGCACCATGCAATTATGCAGGCGAGATCCAACAAGAAGCCAGGATGCAAGTGCCTGCATCTCGCTACCACACCAAAGCCGCCTGTTCCTCCGGTTCAGGTATCGGCTTTCGGTGCCAAGAAAAGAACCATAAGGATGGCGACGGCGAGAACAAAACACGAGTTGCCATTTTGGTGGGTTCGAAAGGGAGCTGAATATGTATATAACTAGTTGTCAGAACCTCCCCATGCATTTGTTTTGCAAAAGACCGATGGGGCAGCAATAGAAATCAAATAATGGTTCGACTTACCTTACTTCTCGGGCTGGTGGCTGGTTTCAGCACCGCAGGCCAAGCCCATGCCAAAACTGAATCCTTTGCCTTGGAGTCGCGCCTTGGAGGAAAGAAAAGTTGCCCACCTCTGAACAGAGGCAGCTTCATCGTCGACTACTTCCAGCTCTACCCAGAAAATGCCGATTGGGACGAGGAGAATTGTATCCTCTGGATTGGGTAAGGGCCGTTTCATGCCGCCAAGGTATGGCCATCGTGACCAAAGAGACTAACGCGTGGTATAGGTCCCTGTGGAACGCGACAGTAGGCATATACGACCCCTACAAGGACAAGATTCTCGATGTCTTGTTCTTTCCTGGCATCTCCCTCACGCTAGCCCACATTGGTGGCGTCGCGCGCGATCCGTACTCGGGGCTGGTTTCCATCCTGTCCAACTCTGGCAACCCCTGGGCGACGGGCGGGGCGGATATCACCGGCGAGCGACAGATTATGAAGTATGACCCAAAGAAAAAGAGGGTCCTGTGGGCACGCAACATGACGGATATCTCTCGGGATCGGTACGGCGGGTTTCAGGACGTCGAGCATGATAAGCGGGGAAATACCTACATTGTCGGAACGTATCCTGGGGTTATTATTCGGGTGGATAAACATGGTAGGAAGTTTACCGAGTGGTATTTGCACCAGCCTTTATCGCCGACGACGAGAAAGGGGTATAGTGGTTTGGCGGTGGTGAAAGGGACGGATATCATGCTTGCAAGCGACGGAGACGGCAAGCTGTATCGGTTTGATCTGAGCGAGGAGAGGGGAAGACCGGTAAATGTGCCGCTATCGCCGGAGGGGTTGCATTTCAACTTGGATGCGATCTATTTGCCACCAAAGTACGGGGGCAGTGTGTTGCTGGTTGCCGATTTGCTTTTGGGGATTCAGGTGCTGCGGAGCAAAGATAAGACGTGGAGGAAGGCAGAGAATCTCGGTACGATTCCGAAACCTGCATCACTCAATGGATTGGCGATTGACGGTGCTGTTGTGGCGCCGGTACAAATGGGGAGCGATTCGGTGTTCATGGTCATTGGAAACGTCGACCCTTTCCTCCCAGGTATGGTGGCAGGTAATCGAACACTCTTCCCCTTTCCCGACATCACAGATCAGGTGGAGGGGTTATTGAACCGGAGATGAGAGACCTACACACACAGGATGACACCATACCTATTCGGACCTGTCTTTGGCACGGAAAGAGCAAGGAGCCCACCCATTGGTCTCATCCCACGTTTGGCGTTATTTCAACGTAAGCCTGCACTACATACTTGGAAATTTTGCCTTCTACAGCTTCGTGCATTTGGTAATAGAAATACTAGACATGGGCTTTGCATTGCTCATGCGGGCGACCCCACACGAGTGTTGCTCTCGTATTACCAGACTGACGACCCGGGGAATTCTAGAGCCTCCTTCATCTGACGTGATGAAACCTGCGGGGTTGCAGGTGAACGACACAGTATAAGAGGAGTCTTCAGCGAGAAGCAATAGCACTGTCCCTCAGGTTTGGTTCCCTTGCCAGTTCCACAGATTCCGCCGACAGTGCCTGGATATTGTCTAAAAATGTCTCTCGCCAATTCATCGATAATAGTCGCTTGGACGGTTATAGCTCTCATGGTATGTGTTTCGTGGCCATCATCTTGGAATAGTAGCTCACCGATCAAGTAGCTATGGGCCATATTCAACATTTTCTACAACGTTTATTTTCACCCACTCGCGAAAGTGCCAGGCCCACGGAGCTGGGGAGCGCTTCGGTTACGATATGTCTGGGCACTTCTTAATGGGACCATTGTCCATGATTTCGAAAAGCTGCATCAGCAATACGGACCAATCGTTCGCGTTGCCCCAAGCGAGTTGTCGTTCACGACACTGGATTCCTGGACGGAAATCCTTCAGCCAGGTCGAACCCCGCCATTGCCGAAAGATGGCCGGTGGTCCATTCCTGGCTTGGTAGCTCAGGGCATTGTCAATATTGTGGATCTTGATTTGCATGGCCGGGTTCGAAGATTGATTGCACCGGCGTTCACAACATCAGCCCTCAGGAATCAAGAGCCTATTTTGCGACGATATGTCACACTGATTATTGATCGACTTCGAGACATTGTGACAACGGACAAGGACGGCAAAAACAGCATCGAGATAGATATTGTTCCGTGGCTCAACTTTGTCACATTTGACATGTTGGGTGATCTGGCTTTTGGGGAGTCATTCGACTGTCTCCAGACCTCGCAGTACCACTCCTGGATTGCACTCTTGACAGATACACCGAAGGCAGGCGCTTTTGCCGCTGCAGCGCGATTTTATCCTGTTGTTGAATCAACCTTCAAGCATCTAATTCCCACATTTTTGAAGAATAGGGTGCTTGATCACGTCCTTTTTGTTTCAGAAAAGGTAGAACGTCGACTCAACTTGGAATCAACACGGTCCGACATTATGTCGCACGTCATCGACCAAATTGAGAATGATGGTCTCGCAGGATTTACGATGGACCACGTCAACTCAACATTCATGGTGCTGACAATCGCTGGCAGTGAGACTACCGCAACCACTCTGTGCGGGATAGTGAACTACCTAGCTGGGAATCCCGCCAAGTTATCAATTCTCACACATGAAATCCGCGACCGTTACTCTAGCCCGACTGAGATGACTCTGGAGAGCCTGAAACACATGCCTTACCTGAACGCTGTGATTGAAGAAGGGTTGCGGCTCTGTCCACCCGTTCCATGGCTTCCTCCAAGACAAACCCCTGAAGGGGGATCAACTGTCTGTGGGGTAGCACTGCCCGGCGGTGTAGGTATCTTCAATAGAAGATGAATTTATTGTTGCTGATCATCTTTCAGACTGCCGTCTCAATCCTCACTTACGCGATGGGTCGTGACCCAAACAACTTCCATGACCCCCTGTCATTCCGTCCTGAGCGGTACCTTCTTGAAGCCAAGACAGATCCCACATCGCCATTCTTCAACGACCAGAGGCAGGCATATCACCCTTTCTCTTTTGGACCAAGGATTTGCATCGGTATCCATCTTGGAATGGCTCAGATGCGTTTAATTCTTGCAAAGTTGGTGTGGGAATTCGATCTCGAGGTACCCACCGAGCACAAGCAGACCAAATGGGAAAAGCTAAGAACTTTTATCTTGCTGGAAAAGAAGGAGATATATGTGAAGTTCAAAGTCAGAGAGGCCTAAACGTGAGTGCTGGGCGTGAGAACTTGTGAGCCTACAAGTTCATAATATCGCACTGGACCAACAGATGGTCCAACAACATGTTGGCTCATCGCCCCACAAACCGAATGCATTATCTTCCCCAAAATCCTCTCAGCCGAAGTTCCTTTCCTTTTGTATTACACCCGAATTGTCAAGGCGCCATGGGCGCTCAAGGGTCCCAGTTCTTCCCACCCAAACCTAGGTAAGGTACCTAACATTCATGGGGTCAGATGTCGCGGCGCAGGATGGCAGGGTTATCATGATCACCGGCGGCACGCCCGGCATAGGTATGTGATTCCATAGGGAAGGTTAGCGAATCTGAGGAAGGACATCGTCGAGGGTTCAACGAAGAAAGAGTACGGCGGACTGGGCCTTCCAGAGGAGTTTTGGGAGGCGACAAGGGATTACACGGTAGGCCTTTGAATTCGCGAACAAGGAACAAATTCTCCGGATCATCACCATGTTGGGCCGCCAAGGCATCTCCCGAAGTGCCCTGCCATTTAGCGCTGCATTCATGTCCAGCCGCACTGTACCACTTTACCGCATTTCTAATCCAGAACATGTCATTAGGTATGGTATTTGTATAACTGGCAGCTGGCTGTCTCCGCAGCTGCATCCCATCCTCTCATCCTCAAGACTGCATCTACATGTCCCCGCACACGTCACCTTCGTCGGCTGAGGCAACCATAATGCAAGAACATCATGTCAATTTCGAGAATGGTGACAATCACGAAGAAGGAGTAAAGGTTGGTTAGTTTGATCTGACTACTTTCAGCTCAATTGCACCCACGGTGATTAAGGTACTGACCACTCGGGCAAATAGGATGACGCTCGCGACGCGAGCGAACGTGAAGTGGCACGCCCAGAAACACAACTCCGCAACATGTTATCCGAGGAACAGATGGCGAGTTGGAGGAACACGCAGGCCATGGCATATCAAATTCTTCTCGAGACATTACAATCCGCAGGTCAGACCGACGGGGGCTCTATCCCTGGCGTTGACCCCTCAGCCTTCAACGCCATTAGCTCGCAGTATCTCCAAAACATCCTTGCCTCCCTGAATCCAACGCCGCCCGGAATCATCCAGAAACCATTGGAGACTAAGGATATCCGAGATACTAGGGTGTTGGCAACTATCGGCGACAATGTTTCCAGGGCGCTCGTAACCTTTCTCAATGAGGTGATCTTGTGGGAGCTGCTCGGCGAGGGTTGGCAGCCACGATACATGTTGAACTTCTACATCTATGCTGTTATTTCCTACGCTGGAAGTAACTTCTACCGAGCCATAGGCTGCATCGTCCTCTTTCCTGCGATCATATCCCTAGGGGGCTGGAATCTGATCTACTTTCTACTAGCTCTGCTCCAGCCAACATCGATCACATTCCCCGACGACCCAGCAACGTTAATCCCCCTCGCTTCGCTCGTCAAAGAATACACTCTTGATATCGAACTGGAACACTGGCTTAAATATCTCACCGCCTCTCCGTTTATCTGGGCGACTGTGTTCCTCCGGTCGTTTTACGAACTGGTCCGTTGGGTTTTCCCTAGCACATGGCTAAGAGTTCCCATATTGTTGGCTTTGGGTGCTGGACTCTGGTACCACCGTATGTATCATTGTCAGTCTACTATCATGCAGACGGTTGCCCACTGGCCAAGACCCATCATACGAGAGACCCGAAGGTTCATGGTATTTGTCCTTGACCTCGAAGCCACCCTCAGAATGTGTTGTGTCTGTTTGATTTGTCAGTTCAAGACTTGGAGCCTGGAAAGTTTTCAGTACACTCCCCTTGAGACTAGCAGCGTGGAGTTTCGACTGTTGCGGCTAGACGCACTTTCCGATGCGCCCCAGGACAGATATCTTGTTCGCTGTTGGCTCACTAGTGTGCCGATGGGTGAGCATTACAGCAAGAATACGTACGAAGCCGTTTCGTATCGATGGGGAACCGAGAGGCGAAATTACCCGATCGTCATGAACGGCAAGCGTTTTCTGGTTTCGAGGACAGTATTTGAGATTCTGCGGGGCTTACAGTACACAGACAGAGGCAGATATATCTGGATTGATGCCATTTGTATCAACCAGGATCCCGATCATGCTTCCTCCGTTAGCACACCGCCCACGCGCGGGGACCTCGCGGAAAAAGCAAACCAAGTCTCGTTGATGGGAGATATCTATCATGGAGCGACACGAGTGATTGCCTGGGTAGGAGGCACGGCTAATGGAAGCGGTGCTCTCACATATATCAAAAAGACTGCAGCTCGTGACCCGCAAGCGATGAACAACTTCGACTACCCAAGAACAATCCGGGAGCTCTGGCCGTGGACCATTCTAACCACCTGGTTTAGGGTCATCGAGCTATTCAAACGGCCGTACTTCCGCCGAATGTGGATGCTCCAAGAGGTAGCCCTGGGAAAGACAGTCGTTGTCAAACACGGAGGGGAGGAGGCTGACTGGGATGATGTCTCTCCACTTGTGGAATTCATGATGGGCAGCGATGGAGAGCCATTCCTCCACGAACCTGGGTTTTGGCGCACATGGTACAACTATCCCTCCACGATATTCGGCGTTAAGGGCGCTTATATTATGAATCTAATTCGCCAACAGGTGAATAGATGGTCCGCTGAGGGAGCTACATGGCCAGAGTCGGTGCTCAAAGAATGGAATGAAGACCGTGTTCGCCGTCTTCCGTTAGAAACCCTGCTTGGCATGACAACAGACCTCTCGGCAACGAATATCAAGGACAAAGTCTATGCTGTGCTTGGGCTGACACAGCAGGAGACTCGGCAGTGTATCAAAGTCGAGTACGACGACACTGTTTTGTCACCAGAAGAGCTCCTACGCGAAATCGCGAGACATATCTTGGTCAGTCCTCATGAGACAGTAGAGCGCTTTTATCTCACCGGCTGGGGCTATGACCTCTTTCACGACGACCTTGTATCAGTCGGGTCAATTTGGTCTCCGATTGAGGTGCGGTTGAGGTCCAGATTTAAGCGTCAAGACCCTGTCATAATGAACCTCCCATCATGGGTCCCACGGTGGACACTGAACAGATTCCAATTTCCAGCACTGGAAGCTATAGGTTACAGCGCTGGCTTACATGGACAAAAGCTCTTTGAGGACGTCTCGGGTCGGCCGAGTTGCATAAGGGCATCCTTGAGCTCTGTCGACGAAATTGAACTGCTGGGCAAGGATTTCCTATCCGCAAACGATATGTTGTCACACCCACCAGATTTCTTCCGGCACATCAGAGATTTTGTATTGGAAGCAAAGAGTTTCGCCACCAAGGTTTACAACGATGCTTTGGCAACCAAAGAGCCTGTCTCAGAAGAATCCCTGGTAGAAGCTATGTACCGAACGATATTTTGCGATTACGCGACGGGAACTCTGCCTCCAATGGACACATCTGTTCTTGTTCAACACATTACGACTTGCGAAGCTCTCTTGGATGCAAAGGGTTTCCCAAGACAAGCTGATACGAAGGCGTATGAGAAGCTGGGGTTTGAACTCGGGAGAGCTATAGGAGGCAAACGCTTCTGTGTTACAAAAGGTGGAAGATTTGGAATTGTCCCTCCCAGGACCCGGGTTGGCGATAGCATTGCGATCATCTGGGGCACTGCAACGCCATTCGTCATGCGATCGGGGACGCGGCACCAGTGGCTGCTGTCGGTCGAGCCGGACAAGCAGACCCCGGTAACTGGATCTTTAGAAGGCGATGAGCATATAATAATGGGGAGCTGTTACGTGCACGGCGTGATGCTGGGCGAGCTCCGACCGACAGAACATGCACCAGAAATGGTCGTTTTGAGATGAGAGCAAGGGGAGCTGTTGAAAACCGCGGCTAGATCCAGCTGATGCCAGGTGTAGAGGTAGTAAGAACCAACTTACGCGATGTCGGACGTGCCTTCTGTCAAGTCTTGTGAGGCAGTTCCGAGACACCCCCACCCACAAAGCATGAATCGAATTCATTCCACCTCCAACCGACTTTTCGAAATCCAGTGTCGCCAACTGATTGCTCACTTGACGTAGCAGTCAAGCTCGGCACTGTCTCGGAATCTAGGCCAATTTCTTTTTCCGAGGCGGGAATCGGCTTGCATCTTTGTGCGCGTCTGGTTGTGGTTGGGGTCGCCAACTCCATTCTGTCACGGTGGCCGGCTTGTCATACCTGTGTCTCACCTCATGGTACCTTAATGCAGCCCGCTCGCTGTAAACTGGCTGCACATACAGATGCGGTGGGACGGATACAACATGGCTAACCGTTTGGCGGCCTATCCTACGCTGGCCATGACCTCCCACCTTCCCATCTTGGCGTCCCCAGTACTGTGGAGTTGTCAATGATGGTGCGTCGTCCCATGAGCAACACCAGGCACGCGGCCATGTACCTACTTCAGGCTGGGGAGATGTACGTGCCGCTCCTGCCGTGTAGGCACAAGGAATGACTGGCTGATCACCGAGAGAAGCAGGTTCCTCGCTCGGTCTTGTGATCGATATACAGCTTCCCTGGAATTGAGTCTGGGGCCTCCCCGGCTCCATCCCATAGATTAAGCTCCCGCCAACGGACCGAGCCACGTTGTAGTGCGCTTACATCACACGACTCGCTTTCCAACGGCCTGCCGGGCGGTTCCAGTTTGACTCGACCTTTATAAGAGTCCTCTCTGTTTACTCCTGTCAGGAGAGGGCGCCTCTTCTTGCCACCATTGCTCCAACTTCACTATAGGAACATGCCTATCTCATTTTTCGCCAGCCTCTGCCTGCTCTTCTCGGCTCTTGCTGTCACCACTGGTGCGCAGGATGTCTACACCATATTTACTACAGTTTCAGTCACGGCAACCAAGACGATTGACGACTCCAGCGGTACATCTGCCCCACTGGCACAAGCAGCTGTTCCGTACCAGCTCTTACGTCCTCACCTCGATACACCCTGGACAGACAAAGTTGGCACGAAGCCGTGGCCGCAATACCCACGCCCTCAACTCCGCCGCGAGTCATGGCGGTCACTCAACGGGATATGGACTTACCAGCCAGCTCAAGGAAGCGGAGATGTCAATAATCCACCCCAATTGCCTCTCCGGCAGGAGGTTCTGATTCCATCCTGCATTGAAAGTGGCATTTCCGGAATCATGACTGAAGGCATGACGCATATGTGGTTTGGCACTACCTTTACTGTCCCATCTGAGTGGAAAGGTGGCAAGCGCGTGCTGTTGAATTTCGAAGCAGTCGACTACGAAGCAACAGTGTTTGTAAACGGTAAGGAGGTTGGGTTTCATCGAGGAGGTTACTTTCGGTTCAGCTTGGATGTTTCCGACAAGATCAACTTTGACGGACCCAATGAGCTGTAAGTCAGCCACCAACATGAAGATTCTCATATTGACTCATTCGAAAGCAAGGTTTTCGTCTTTGATCCAACAGATGATCAAAGTATTCCGCAAGGAAAGCAGACGAAGCGTCTCTCGCACATTTTCTACACACCTTGCAGCGGCATTTGGCAGCCAGTCTGGCTAGAGAGTACCTCTGACAACTACGTTACTGCCTTGGATCTTACGGCCGACATGAAGGGCGACGGCAAGTGTTGTGCCTATCCGTCCAGAGATACTGGCTAATGATCAAGATAGTCACTGTCACCGTCCACAGTTCCAAGAACCAGTCTACACCAGTTCATATCGAGGTCTCCACGAAGTCAGGGGAGTTAATCAAGGCCCACGATGCGGAGTCAGATCGAAAATTCGTGTTCAATGTTCCTGGCCCACAACTCTGGTCACCGGACACTCCCGTTCTCTACAACGTCACAGTCAAGATGGGGGGTGATCTCGTGGAAAGCTACACGGGGTTCCGCACCATATCGACTGGAGTTGTCAACGGAATCAAAAGACCCCTCCTGAATGGCAAATTCGTCTACCTGTTCGGACCCCTTGATCAGGGATATTGGCCAGACGGCCTGCATCTTCCCCCAACTCTCGAAGCAATGGTGTCCGATCTTGAGCTTATCAAAAGTCTCGGCATGAACCTGGTTCGCAAACATGTAAGCCTACCGTGATATTCGAACTCAGGACCATGACTAATATTTTCAGATCAAAATTGAGCCTGACCTCTTTTACGAAGCGTGTGACCGACTCGGTTTGCTGGTCATGCAGGATATGCCGTCAATGAGGGTATTTACTAATGCCCGGCCCACCGATGCAGAACAAGCGGAATTTGAGCGCCAGCTCGACCTCATGATCGCGGAACACAAGAGCTACCCAAGCATTGTGACGTGGGTCATCTACAACGAAGGCTGGGGCCAGATCACAGATCGCTATCCAGAGTTCCATATCACAGACCGCATTCGGCAGCTCGATCCTACACGGCTGATCAATGCCGTAACAGGTTGGCATGACCATGGGGCCGGGGATTATCATGTAAGTCCATCTCCTGTAGGGCCTGCAGATGATTCTAATTTCAGAACAGGACAACCATCATTACGCCGATCCCCAGTGTGGGACGCCATTCTACTCTCAACCAAACACTCCATACGACCCTAACCGTATCGGATTCCAAGGAGAGTACGGCGGGCTCGGTCATCGACCATTGGATGAACAGTGAGTAGGACAATCGCTGCAACAACATCAAATCTGACATGGATGCAGTCTCTGGCCAGTGGAAGCGGCCGTCAGAACGATCAACGAAACGTACGAAATGCATGCCGACGAGGCGTCCTACAACTACCGCGCACACGTGTTGTTTGACTTGCTACGACAGCAGGTTGAGCGATTTGCATGCAGCGGTGCTGTGTACACTCAGACGTCCGACGTGGAGGGGGAGGTCAATGGGCTTGTGACTTACGACCGTCGTCTGGTTCGTGTGGATGTAACACAATGGAAAGCCGACATAAAGGCTCTGTACGACGCTGCGGCAGCTCGGGCTTGAAAGGTGGGAAAGGTTTATATTGATACCGGTATTATTACGCAGCATAAAGTAATGAGTAATGAGTTATGTGGAGAGAAGCCATACGATACTCTTGTCCGTGATACCATCCATGTTGTCGTTTGCTGCATGAGGAAGGTACCATCTCCTCGAATGTTCCCCGCACGCTTGTCCGACATCAATGAGCGTGGGAACGTTACACAATGGCATTTTATCCGCGCATTGGTTTCACGACACGTGCGTGGAAACGTGGTGCCTTTCTTTTCACTTGTGCCTTGGTTGACCGCATGGACAGAGGCCGCACCATCGGGCAGCGACGTTTATCTTGTTGAGGAAGCTAACACAATAGCTGCAGTGTCTGTGTACATGCAACCTCGGGACGACGCCGACCTTGATTTTCAATGGGATGTTGGTGAAGAAACCGGTAGATGGCAAGGCTGGAAGGCTTGAGCAGGACGTGGTCATTATGCTTGGTTTGCAGGAAAACAATTTAGGGGGCTTCATGGCTAGCGCAGGGGTAAAGGACTCCACCATTAACCGGGCAACGAGTGATGTCTGATGGAAGTTTACGTGCACCACATGCTGCGGAGCCAGAGGGCAGGAACTAAAACCCTCTTTGTAAAACAGAACGGTAAAATTTTAGCAATAGATTTTCCTCTCTCAGCGTCTCAACTTCGAGCATCATTGTTCCTCGGTCTGATCTTGAAGGCCGAAACCTGGCGGCTTCATTAAGCAAGAATCCTCTGTGGCGCAATTGGCTAGCGCGTCTGACTGTTAATCAGGAGGTTGGAAGTTCGAGCCTTCCCGGAGGAGATTGCAACATCTTTTAACCACTCTTACTTTTTTCTCAGTCTCGCCGGGAGACTGAATGTTTCTTGCGGTTCTCTGCAACGGAGAACAGTGCGTCATGGTCCCTTCGCCCACTCCATGTTTGCTTGCCATTGAACCCGAGCTCTCCGAAACCACACCTGTTTGGCTCCATATCTTCGTTTGTACATACAGTAGAAAGATGCAAACCCCCGCCTTCCCAGGATGAGAGATCACACAAGTCGTTGGCCACGTCACTAAGGTACCATATGCGTGTGCTAGGGGAACATTGGTCGCTCTGCAGCCACCCTGCGGCCCTCCAATGCACTCTTCGAGTTGGGTTTTGTCCTCGGAACCCGGAATCAAGCAACTAAAAACATGTTTTGTGCAGGATGAGACCGCCACTTTCCGCGGTGGGCACGTTCCAGGGTGCAAGTGCTCCAGCAGTGTGTTCGTGCAGGGCTCGCCGCCGGAGGCTGTTCGTACAGTACCACTAGCAAAAAATCATGATGTCCGTCGTAAGTGGACGAATCACTGGCGCGAAAAGAAACGGGGGAACATGTGAATGAAAGCTTGTTTTTCTGTTGTTGTTTTTATCTGCTTTGTTTCTTGGCAGTTTTTCGCTTCGTGTTTTTGGCTGATGCTCAGGGGCCAAAAATATCGCGAGGGAGCCCCACCCGCTTGAAGCTATCGCCATGCCTTGGCATCCATCATTTAAATGGCAGCCGCACACCACGAGAGCTTTAATTTTTGTGGCAGCAGCACTGCTCATGTCAGCAATTTTTCTCTCTTGTGATCATTCATCGTCTTTGGGGCCGTCAGCAAGCCAGACTTTTAACAGGAAACTGCCGCAGCGAGGGTCGGCGACATCAACAAGCAACGAGGTCACCGCTGTCTTTGGCTACCCACTCAACTCAGGACGTCCACGCTTTTTGAAACGGGACGTCTTGGCCTCTCAAATTTCCGATAATGAGTACCTTGCAAGATGGAGCAAGACGGTCTTCAGTCGAGCTGAGGAGATGTTACGTTACCTCCGCCGGTGTACGAGATAGACCACACCAGCGGCATCCTCGACATTTCCTGGACTGCTCATCTTCCTGTAAAGCACTTGGCGTACGTCTATCGTTTGACCAGTGATTCCAAGTTGAAAGACCGCGTATGGAGGGAGGTTGTCCATGTTTCTGGAAACTCTAGCAGATCCTCGTTTGGTCCAGCAGGCGATAACTGGAATACAAAACACTGGCTTGATGTGGTGGAGTTCCTGGCCGCGTTTGGGATGGCGTATGACTGGCTTTATGACGCCTGGACTGCTGAGGCAATCATGTAGAGTATCATTGACCTTGGGTTGAGGAAGGGGTTGGATAGCTTTGAGACGGAGCATTGGTTTCTAGGGGTGAGGGCGAACTGGAATTGCCCCTGATCAAGATTGCCGCTACTGCCGACGGCACCTTCATTAACGGAGCTGGTCGAGGGCGTGTGTGGTGCATCTAATCAAGGACCCGAAGATGGGAGTAGTCTGTCCTACTCAGCTGTTCTACAATGTTACCGGACAACGATCCCCTGAATCAACAAAGTTCGATCAACTGGCTGTGCCTGGATATTATCAGATCATGCTGGGCTGGACTGGTAAGTAATCTATGCAGGTGTTTGGGAATAATGATTGATTAAAGAACAGGAATTTGGGATCCGGCTGGGTTGTCCGTAGAGAGGCGGTGGATGACTTTGGTGGTTTTCCTACAGACTGCCTGGTTGAAGACATTTACAGCTCAATGCTGCAAATGGCAACGGGATGGCGTTGTGCATATCTGGCCGAGTCGCTCCAGTTGGCCTCGTCCCCGAAACATTCGCTACCCACGTGAAGCAATTTATGCGATGGGTATGTCCCCCTTACTTTTCTTTTTGGGGTCGGCGACGTGGCACTAACAAGAGTAGTATATTAGTGGTGCTCAGATGTTCGCATCGTGCGCCTGTTTGTAGGTATTTAGAGCGCTTGAGCCATTTGTGATGTCCGGCGACTGAAGTGAAAACAGAGAAATATGGATCCAGATGTTGAAAACAGTAGAGTGGCCATCACATTTATGGTTCCCAACACTGCTGGGCTCTTGACACCATTGAGATATGTTTTGCGACCGTCGAGCGTTCCCGAGCGGGACAGGCTTTTGGGAAAACGGGAGGAGAATGGTGCGAGGTATCCTACGGAGGAGGCAAATCATGACAAGTGGCGCTTGTTCGAGTTGGGCTTTGTGGTGCTGTACACGTTGTTCATGGGCTATATAGCGGCTCTTTTTCTTGGGAGTTGGTGGCTGTGATAGAAGTCTAGATTATAGATGGTTAGAGCTTCAACGAATACACGATTTACGCTTTGAGCTTATCCATCCTAGTCCTGTAGTCCTCCACAACTTGAGACACCTCCTCTGGATCAAAATCACCTGGATAGTCTTCTACGATATCCCCAAATCGGTTCTTCATGGTTGGATCTGCGCCATGGGTGACCAAAGCTTTGAATGCATCCAGATATCCATGGCGCATTGCCGTGTGGATAGGTCGGTCACCTGAGAAGCGATTGGCCATGTTGAAGTAGGCTGCTCGCTTTTCATCATCGTCCAGGAGATCGGCTAGTGTGTCGATGGACTCTGTTTTGGGTCAGTGGCAGGTTGAAGAATGGGATGGACTGACATACTTGATTGGCCTGACTTGGCCGCGATGTGTGCAGCTGTCTGTTGAAAATCGTCTTTGCAAGCGATCAATATGTTGGCTGGCGATTCATGTTCGCGCCGCGCCAGGGCCTTAACGGCAGCCGTCAACTTTGCGCATTCTCCCTGGCCGGCAAGGACGGCAACATGGTGCGCTTCTTGTGGAGAAATATGCATTTTATGCCGGCAGAACTAAGAACGAATAGTAGGTATGTGTGCTGTCGGGTGTCAAAGTGGGCGTTGGGGGACGCAAGTTGATAACGGTTCTGGGAACTCGCCGGCTCGCCGGACGTCCGACAACTCAAATTCTGAAACCGACCGAAGGAGTCGGTAGAGCACTTGCAATGCTTTAGTCAGCATGCTAGATGGGAGCAACAGCAGAAGTCGCGGTAGATCGTCGTGGACTAGCTTCAAGGTGCCTTGCCCCTTCCAGATTGTCTGGATTTATGTGCTCACTTGCGGAACCCACATTCGACCATTCCAAGAGAGCACGCATCTCCATCACTTTCATAATGCCTGACTGGTGTCACAGTACCATCTCAAGGAGTTCCCATTTCCGTTCGAATATAGAATGCGACAATGACAGCAGATTGCAGTTGCTGCCTACCTCTTGCACCCTGCCGTTACTAACGCTAATCCACCTAACAGCAAAAACAAGTACCCTTATCCCTCTTTCCTCGCCGTAGTCCAGCCAGTTGGCTGCCTTGTATACAGCATAGTCAGCGAGTCTTACGAGGGGTTCTTCCTTCTGTTAAACAGCCCGCCATCATCTCTGGCACAACCCGTCTGACACCCAGAACTTAGGCCCCATGGCTCCCAGGTGAGACAGGTGCCTTTCAGGTTACCCGACTCCATCAGGACAAAGATAAGGAAAAGGCCATGTGACCGTCGAGGCAGTATAAACCTCCCCTCGGGTTGGAGACTTTTCAATATTCTGTCGTTTACATCACGCAGAAACAGCAACGTGTCCAGCAAAGATGAATGTCATACATCGTTCCTCATTTGATTTGACCATGAAAGCAATGCCAGAAACCTGTTTCTGCGCAACAAAATTTAACAATATATACACCAGAAGCAGAACACCAATCGTTCCTACATGTCGAAAGATAACCTCGGATTGTGTTCTTGAAACTCTTACTGCGCACTCCAGACCTCAACCATGAGGCGTGCATAGCATCTCACCATCGAAGTTACCACACTGCAGCCCGGGACAGCAGTCAGAATCAACCCGGCACGTTGTTAACACATTGTGGCATGCCTGTAGATACTTGTTAACTTTGTTATCTGTTGTTGCCACCTCCAAACGACAGGCTTTCCCTTACTGCTTGACCGTAAAAGTCGGTGATCTTGTACTGAGTCGGTGGCAACGACGACTGTGATTCTTTTGATGAATCACGTCGCCGAGGAGTAGAAGAGTGCTTGAGAGGAACGGGAATGACCAACGCAACAGCCACGTGGAGGCCGAGCAGAAAGCAGATGATTGTTTGGATGAATGCTCGCATTTTGACCTTTTCCGTCTACTTCTTCTCGACGATCTTCGCGCTTGACTTGGAACGAGGGTAACGGCGCTGCCGGTGAATTTCAGGCCTGCCTGTAGAAAAAGGTACCGAACCAACCCTGAGAAAAAAAAAGGGGGCCGGAAGTCTGCAAAAGAAAATGATTCGAAGAAGAAAAAAAGAGAAGTGTTGTGAAAGGAAACACTGCAGGCCTGCAGGTATATTCACTTGCACAGCAGCAGGAAAATGAACGAAAACAAACAAATCAAGAAAATGACCAGCAAACGCCCACCCAGTGACCCGGAACGAGGGCCTTCTTTATTCAATGCGGTGTTCATCCAAAAGGCTGCGTTTGCAATGCTCATCCTCCCTCCAAAAAGAAATCTGAAACCATTTTCGCTGCCAAGATTGTTCCTCTTGCTGGTAAGCTGGCCAAACAGGACGCTGCAAACGCTTCCCTTGTCATGCCGCAAGAGCGGTTCAGTGGGGTTCTCTTGAGTCTCAAACTGCCGCTGCGGAGTTGGCGATCGGGCTGGGCTGCCTGTTTGGTAGAAGATGGCATGCTTAGTACATACTATCTATTGTGCATACATTATGTGCGGTAAACTGTTAGTATGCGATAATCCCGATTGTCTCGGATGGGCGCACCGCAGGGGATAGCCCCGTTTCGAGTTGACCACCACCCCTACATGTGTAAGATGTAACCTGGAACTGCGCCTGCAAACAGAAGGCGACGGGTATGAAAACGCAGTTGCATAAATATGATCGGCTTGATCGTCCGATCGCCGCGCTTGTTTGCACCCAGTCAGCAGGCAGTGCCGACATCTGCATTTGTGGGGGGCAAGTCAAGCAACCCCAAAGGTAGGTTGATGTCCATTCAATCTATTGGTATCACTTCTATCAGCAAATATATATCCACCTCATCGCAGGAGCCAGCCAGCAGACCCTTCCGAATCACATGCAGCCATATCAAATCTCAAACATCTCTCCTCCAATCCTGGCCTCGAGGTCTGTACCAACCCCTCCCTCCAGCTGATGACTCTGCGCTTGTTCTTGTCCCCGACAAGAAACTCTTCCTCTCTGCATCGGGCACTTCATCCACAATCCACCTTATCCCTCCCGCTGGTTGTTGCCTCCAACCATACGCATATACCTTGCCCATTTCGATGATGGCTTTGTTTCGCTCTTTCGTCTTCATCTCCTCCAAGCCGTAAAAGTCCCTGACCATGCTTGTTCCGGCAACATAGGTCATCACGGCGGCGATGGTATCCGGCTGTCGCGGCAAGTGAGGGAGCTTTCGTCGCCAGATGATCACGAGTGTCAGCTGTGCTAGCATGAGACAGAGGATGATAGCGCTTGCAATTCCGCAGAACAAGAATTCGGAGCGTAACTGGCCTGGTCGATACGGGAGCCCGGCCAGGGCAATGATCAGAAACTCCGCAATGATTCCGGTAAAGGCCACCGATGCTGCTGCCAAATGTCTGTTGCGCAAGAGGGGAGGAAACGCGCAAATAGGGCTGCTATGACGGTTCAAGAGAATCGTTGGGTTCGGCCGTGCTTCGCCGTCTCTCAGGGGGAAATAGGGGCTGAATGTCTGAGTATCTGTTGAGGTCATGTTTAGCCTCTGTCTCACGCGCAGAAGCCAATGAATGGAGGAGGAAAACTCACCCTGAAACAGCCTTCCCCAGTTACTGGAAATCAATACCCCCAAAAACGCAAACAAGATCTTCATGCCCACCCCACTAGCAACAGCAGTCGGCAAAAACACTCTCTGCGGCTGATCAATATTCGCCAACGAAGCCAGCGTCAACCCAAGTAGTGCTAGCAGCAACACTCCAAACACCGCATCAAGGAACAACCTATTCAACTTCCAATTCCTAAAAAACATCGCCTTGTTGAACCCCGACCTGACCGAATCTCTCGTTCTACCCCACCACCCTCTCTTGTTTCGGTCCTTTCTCTCATACAAAGCCACAGGCATGATCCCGTATTTTGCAATCCCCTCCTCTGTTTCAAACGTCCCCAGTTTGAACTCCTGTCCCTGGAGAGCACGCAGAAGCTCCTGTTGTGTGATCTCGCCGCCCAAAGTCGAGAACTGCCGTTCAACCTCAGGATGGCCCATCACGGCTGCTACTCCCGCGATTGTGGTGGGATCAGCTGACAGACGACCTGGTTTCTGGAACCACTTGCTCATCGTATACGCCACCACTCCGGCCTGAAGGACCAGGACGGTGATGATGATGTCCAGGACCCACGGGTTGCCGCTGACTCTGGGTGGGCAGGGGTTGAGGTTGTTGGGAGATGACGCCGGGTCATTGCAATAGTTGGTATCGACATATGTCCCCCCAGCTAAAAAGACGGTGCCAATCTGGGCTACAAAGAGGCCAAACTGTGAAGCCCCCCACTGGGGGCTGACGAGTTCATCGGCAGATATGCCTCCACTTGTGAGCTGCCTAACGGGGTCGTGCATGATAGCTTGTTGGTAAAACGCGCCCATCATGAGCATAAACCCTCGTCCCACAATCAACGGAGCATGGTTCCCAGTAAGGGACTCTGTAACCTTCCAATATGGCCACGTGATAAGAGCAGGAGCACCTGTCTTTGGCTCTGGGGAGGGTGTTGCCGTGTTGCCAACACCGGCGGTGGCAGAGTCGGTTGCTGTTGGGCCTGTTTGGGCGATTGGAGTTGGGACTTTACTTGACGTGTCAGAAGGCTGCTGAGTAGATGTAAGAGATGACAGAAGCGTTGTATCGGGGTCAGACTTCGTCGGGGACAGAGTGCTGTATAGGTTAGATTGAGTAGGCGACGTTATCAACGACACTGATTCCATGGAACTCGCCGATTCGTGTGGTGTTGATGGCATTGATGATGATGTAGCCACCTCCTCTGTCTCAGTCCTACTGTTCGGGGGCCGCGTAAAAGCTGAACTCCATGGACTCGTCATCGTCACAGGTGAAATTGGGGGATCAGTTTGGAGAACAGTAGAGACTTGCGCAATGACGAAAGAGCTGGTATCTGTCCCTGTCGCCGTTTGAGTCTCGGTGCTAGTAGGACCAGTGGTCTGCAGATTCTTGGTCAAAGACCCTGTTGACACTGGAAACGTTGAACTGGCTAACTCGGTGTTTGAGTTTGTTTCCGTCTGAAGACTAATGCTCACATCAGGAATGGGATCGTTCGTCACAGTTGTTGGGTCTGACCCGGATGATGTCACGGCGGTCAAAGACACGACGGAAGAGAGTATGATAACTGTTGGTGTTGTTGATAGGGTGTTTGTTGATATTATGGTTCGAGCTGTTGTCATTGGCGGAGCCAGAGTCGTTTCTGAACTGGTTGCTGGACTCGTGGTCGGATCCGTTATTGGGCTCACTGTTGGAGTGGTTCCTGTCAGAGCAGTCGCCGTCGAGGCCGACAATATAGTTTCTGCAGGAGTTGTTTCCAGGCTAGTTTCAGGAGTAGTCTCTGGAGTGGTTGTTGGAGTAGTCTCTGGAGCAGTTGTGGGATCAGTCTCTAGAGGAGCTGTTGGAGTAGTCTCCAGAGCAGTTGTTGGCGTGATTTCTGGGGTAGCTGTTGGCGTGGTTTCTGGAGAAGTTGTTGGCGTGGTCTCTGGAGAAGTTGTTGGCGTGGTCTCTGGAGAAGTTGTTGGCGTGGTCTCTGGAGAAGTTGTTGGCGTGGTTTCTGGGGTAGTTTCTGGGGTGGTTTCTGGGGTGGTTCCTGGGGTGGTTTCTGGGGTGGTTGTTGGCTTGATCTCTGGAGTAGTTGTTGGAGTGGTCGAGGAGTCCGTACTGACTTGAATGGAAATCGTCTGTTCTGTTGAAGTGGGTGTGGTCTCGTCTAATGTTGTGGTGGAAGGACCTTCGGTGGTGGTAGACGATATCAAGATATTAGACGAACTTGTAAAGAGTGTTGAGGTAGATATACTTGTCGTCGAGTTGAATATACATTCGTCCAATGTGGAAAAGGATGTCACACAGTCAACCATGTCAGCGCGTTTCAAACCCCTTGCTAAAATTATTGGTATGGTGGTGCAGGATATGGAAGTGGCCAAGCAGCTATCAACAATGGGCGGTGGGGTGGTTGTTGACGAAATCATCGATGTAGTGGTAGTCCCAAACTCGCTTGAGGTAGCCAGACAATCTGAAAGTGTCAAGGTATAGGTGAAGCATTCAGCCTCTCTGCTATCATAGCAGTCAATCTGCGTCGTGATACAAGAGTCGATGGGGAGCGAAGAGGTTGATGGCACATCTTCGATCGATGTCGATGTTGTCGTCGCTGGTGTTATCGTGGGCGGAAGGGTGGTTGTTGTAGACTCTATCCCTGTCGTCGTCAATGTGGATGTCACCGATGTTGGAGGTGTGGATGTCGTTCTTGAAGTGGTTGACGTCAATGCCGTGGATGTCGTTATTCGCGGAATGGGTGACGGTGTTATAGGCACATATCTGGTGGTGCATTCAACCTCCTCGCCACGCTTGATCTTGTCCGGGATGAGATAGGTGGTACAGTCTACGACTGGAGAGCCAGATGGAAGTCTAAAAGTGAATATCCTCGTCGGCCTCAGGGTGAATAATGGCCCGCGTGTAGGAGTAGGCGTCGGTGTCCGAGTGATGGTGAGATAGCTGGTAGAGCAATATGTGTGCCAATACCCTTGTCTTTTTACATTCCTGGCTGGTACCATTACCGTTGTGCAGCCGACCGTGCTCGAGATTATTGGGAAGTCCCCTGGTAGTATTGGTGGCTTAATGGTAAAGACTGGTCCAGGGTTGAAGCTTGCCTGGCGTTCCACGATGTTGTCTTGGTCCATTTCATCTTTACGCGCTTGCAGTGTCGATGAGCCGGCGTAGCTTGGTTTTGAGCCATCTGGGAGCGTCTTCCTGAGAAAGATAACAACGCCAACAAGGCCCAGGGTAATCAGCAAGGTGGTCAACATGCCAAAAACCCTGGATAAGAAGGGCCTGGACGTCGGATTGCCCTTCTCTAGGGTGTGCTGTTAGCCAAAGGTCCGCTTCTAAGGTGATGGGAAAACACACTGGAGAGTTTGACATTCTTGCTTTTCTTCCTCTTCAAAGGCCGGCTCTCCGAAGGAAACTCCATAGTGTTTTGGTTTCAGTAATCCAGAACAGGAGCGTCCGAAAATTGAAAGTTCAAGGAGGATCACGACTTCGGCCTCCCGAAATGCCTGGACGTAGATAGGCGAAGTGCACCACCTTAACGAACTTTTGGCAAGGGAGGTTTCAGAAGAAAAGTCGAGTCAGACCCGGAAGAAGCCGTGGCTGGAGTTGAACGCCATCCAAGGCGGTGCTTTGCTCCATCTTGAGCGTGCATGATCCAGGTGGCAGCGCATTCCCGTCGGGTTAGGAACGTGGGTGCATGCGGCTGAGAGAGACCCCGATGGCTACTGACCACCCAATGGTCTAGAACGCTGTTGTCAAAAATTAAGTGAGATCCCTCACTTGGGCTTGTGCTACTCTCCCATCCAATTGCGTTACATACCTGAGAGGACTCCCGCATCAAAGGTTATGAAACTCGGCCAATAATATGGGTGCGCTGCCATGTACACTGCCACCACTTTTGGACAACTCTGCGATGGCGCTGCTGGTTTGAGACGCAGCCCAGGACTGTTGAGTCTTCAGCCCTACAGAAGAACAAGACTTTTGGAAAGAACGGAGGCACGGAGCGGCTGCCTTCGTTCAATCGCCGGACCTCCCATGATGTCTACCTGTATCCATTATGAGTCGGTGCGCTTTCATCAGAGCTCTGGAAGTCCTCGATTCGTCTGAGTGTGGCAGTGTTCGATAGGTAAGGTACCTAACATGACAAATTTTCGAAGTAACTAGCTTACCTTATCGAACTGACTGACGATTAAAAACCTAAGGAGACTCGCCTGAAAACGTGACATGATTCGTGTTTTTGTTGGATTATCAAATATACAGAACTTTCAAAGAGTAGATGAAACTGAAAATGGTATCTCTTTTCATTACAGGTACCAATCCAGATTGAAATCCAAACACATTTAGACAACTTTCTCGAGTTTTCCGCCTACCTACCCAAAGAAAATCATCTTCCTGGTCGCAACCAACATGCATCAAGCAGCCGAAATACTTCAATTTACATCAGATCAACGCCAGAAACTTGTCACTTTCCACCTATCCACCTGTTATCTCATGATCACATCGAGACGACATAACAATCATGCCGCGATCGCCTGAATATTCCCGAACATTTTACGCCTCTATCAAGTGTGTCAGTAAGCTTGTCGCTCTAAAACCCTGAAAGTATGGAACTTACGGTAAAGCAGACAGACAGGACCAAGCTGAAAGCGGCCGCCACATAAACAAGGATGAACACCTGCCGAAGAGCCGTGACGACGGCATCTGTGGCTTCTGACCGGACTTCAGGAGTTAAAGAGCTCAGATATTCGCCGCTGGTTCCCGAGATAGCCAGCTGCAGCTGCTCGCGCGACGCATCGGGCAGAACGACCATCAGATTCTTGACAGCGTCATTGACGAAGATAGCGCCAGCGATGGCAAGACCTAAAGCGATACCGCCCAACTGGCCCAGCATCATGAACGAGATTGCATAGGCCATGTCTGCAGGGGGGGTGACGACTTGGATGACAGCATAGCCAGCCTGAATAAAGCAGCCAGTACCAACACCAAGCAGAATCTCGAAGCCATAAATTTGTGCCTCTGGCGTTTCGGTTGAGATGCGAGCTACCAGATGTTAAATTCATTCATCGAGCAGTTAAGATAACAGGACTTACACATCAAAACACCCCCAATCAAGGTAAGAATACTGCCGACAATGTACCACGGTTGGAAGTAGCTGAAGCGCACCATCAGGTGGCCGTTGGCAAGGATGGCGGCACTTAGTACAAAAATGAGGGGAAGTAACCGGACCGCTGCAATAATGGCGCTGTCGCCCCTGGTGAACTGGAAGTAGAGTGGCACATAGTATATGGGGACGAAGCCGGCTGTGTTGACGGCCGCAGCGCAGCAGAAGAGAAGCACTGCGTTCCAATTCGACATGAACTGGATGGGGAAAATGCGCGACGTCAGGCTCGTGAAAATGGTGTAGGTCTGCTGGATGCCGAAGAGGAGGAAGAGAGAGAATGCGACAACGAAGAGTGCGATAATTTGCCCGCTGTTCCAGGCATACAGGGTGCCGCCGAGGTTGGTAGCCATGATCAGGGCCGTAATGGCCCCCATGCTAAGGATAGTGCCGACTCCATCAAATTCGCGCGCCAGAGTCAAGGTTTTTGTTCCAGCACGCGGCTTGAAAGACGGAATCCACAGAAAGTATACTGGGGCGAACAAACCGGCCACGCAAAGGTTGATATAAAACGCCCATCTCCAGGTGGCCGGCGACTCGACGAAAGCGCCGCCAACCACGGGCCCCAGGACTGTACCAATACCCCAAACTAGCCCGACGAAGCTCAAATACCCAGGTCGTTCGCGATCCGATGTATTAACAGAGAGCAAAGTCATGACACCGAGATACATGCCGTTGCCGCCCATGCCAGCGAGAACGCGGCCGACGATGAGCGCATCCATGTTGGGAGCCGCGCCACAGATAGCCGAACCGACGTTGAAGAGGATCGATGACAGGATGTAGAGCCATTTGGCATCGAACAAGCCATACAGCCTACCAAACGGAAGCACAACTGCTGCTCCTCCGAGAAGGAATCTGGAAATGAGAGAGTCAGAAATCGGATGCCCGCGAATGGCTGGGAGCTACTGGATACGTACCCTACCGAGAGCCATGGTAGTTTTAGAGCATCACCAAAATCATTGACTACGGTCGGCGTGATATCGGCAACCACGGTGTTGTCGAGGGAGTAGAGGAAAATGCTGGACAAAATCGCAACGACAACTAAAGCCCACTGTGTCACTGTTAGCAAGGGTGGACGACGATGTGCGTCAGTTGGTACCTATCCAGTCCTTACAAGAATACCGTGAATATTTCGCGGGGATGCATTGGTATTAGCTTCGGCTGGCGCGTTGTTCGGTGAACCAGCTTCGAGTTGTGAGTCTGAGCTGTGGCCGTTTTCCGCTGGCAGCTCACCCGCCGGATCAAGGGGTTTCTCCTTGATAGATGTTGCTCCACAGGACATGGGATGGACAGGCGACCTGAGGGTCTTTCTTGTTGAGTGTCGATGTCGGCCTTTGGTGTGTGATTGTGGGACAGAAGAGGATATGATGAGACCCTGAAGAGGATAGAGGCCGCTCTAGATTCAAGAGCTGGGAGATGTCGGATGCAAGATTCGCGATGGCTGCATATGTGTGTTGCACCGTGGGGTGATGGGGTGGTGGGAAAGAGCGGATGGTTTTTTTCATGTTGCCAACAGAGGTTAAATTATATCTGTTAACCGTTACCTGTCGTCGCAGAACCCGCAAATCTCTTGCAAATTCGGCGATTAGAAATCGTGCTTTAAGCATCTTGTTGGATAGCAAATGTTGCCCTCTGTTTCTTGCGAAGGCAGGGGTCCACACTTCCCAAAGAGGCAATTGCATCTGTCTCATGTCGAGCCAAAGCGCATCATGTAATCAGACAAGTTCAATACGCTCTTTATTCGACCTTGGTACTAAGCCGCCCTCGGGAAAACACTCACTTTCCCGTTGCTAGCTTCTTCAAATGCTCCTTCAGCAGGGGCAGAATGCGCCGACTGCCATCAACAAAATTGACATAAACACCCATGAGTTGCGGAAAAGAGCCATGCGAATGTCCTAGCAAATGAAAAATGTTGCGGCGGTATGGGAGGTGGGGTGATGGTCGCTAGGTGCCACGCTCCGCCTAGTTTCTGATCATACTGTCCACTAGCGTAACGTAAGACGCGCTTCGCCATATGAAGCATCCGCAACCTTTTTTAGAGCTTTACAGTTACCTAGGTACCTACACACAAACTAATCCAGCATCTTCTGGCCTCTGAGCTGCCTTTCACAGGAGAAGGGGGCTTCAACAAGAATTGCCTCTTTAGGCTAGTTGCTAGGTGACCAATCCGATGATTTCTAAGAGATCCAGCTCTCAGCGCGCGCTAAACCAAGGTTGGCGTACCCGAGAAAATTCCCTCTTTGGAACATCCCCCCCTTGGTTGATGATTAGTCAGGCCCCACTCTTCTGCTTACACAGGAATCTATTTGGTGATTTCCTAATCCGGCCGTTCTTCTCGGACGCGATCGCATCACGGGCCGAACCGTAAGTAAGCCTCCTGCGGCCGGCCGAGTTGGTCCACGTCCAGCGTGCCTTCTATCTCCGAATGTGCTTGTAATGTTCGGTTAGCCTCGACATCATAACGCCGGCACGGCAAGGCAGACCAGACACCGGTTGCCGTCGCTGAACTACCGCTTGTAACTGTGTATTTCCAAGTACAAGCACTGCAACTACTGCATGTGGTAGCCGTGCTTGGGTAGACTAGGTAGTGTTTCTAAGTAGAACGAGCATTGGCACAGCGTCGAGTAAGATGGCACATGCGGGAGGGCTTCGTATATAATATCCAGATATTGGCTAAGAATGAACCGGAGCTGCCAATGGCACCGGATACATGCTGATACAATATGGATGATGACTTATTGTCTTTGTTGAAGAACAGTTTGGCTATAGTCCACACAGCTGCATCGGCAAGAACATATCGATCCCAGAGATGTGGAAGGCCGTCTTTAAGCTTTACCGAGACATCAGCACGGGTAGTGACTAGTAGTGGACTGTCACGGCGGTGGTCAAGCCGAGAAACAAATAGAGGAGCTCTTGGCTGACGTAGAAGTTCGTTCCGTCGCGCTAGTCGGATTTGGGTGCAGTCAGGGGTTCAGGGGCAGGGCTGGTGTGGGAGTTTTCAAACAGGATACAAATCTGGCTGTCTCTCCATTTTTCCAATTTGTTTATACCGTTAACGTTTATATAGTTTTATATATCATATCCCAAATTACTCTTTCCTCAATCTGAACAGGAGTATTCATGTACAACTAGAATTGGCTCCTCTGCAACGTTGAAACCATACAACTTATGATCTTCTTGTGCCTCATCCGATTGACAAGGCTTGAAATACTATACGCAGGGCCCCCTCAATATCTGCTGACGCCTTTCCTAGACGTACTATCATCGACCTCACCTTGGTCTGGCGTGCTGGACTTGCCGCAATCTGGCTCGTACGCTCGACCCGTGAGAGAAGCATGTAAAAATTGCGATTTTGCAGCCTTAGCAGGACGCGGATCATGTGGACCTGTTCCTCGTCCGAATATTGATTTCGGAACTCGTCCGAGAACATTAAGGGATTGCAGGCTGCTGTGTTGGCCGCACGCCCCGATGAACCGCAGAAGAGCTGGGCTGGCAAGGGCCCGGAGCCCACCGCCGCCGTCAGTGACGGCGCTCCTCCAAGCGAGGAGTGAGATTGCGCGGAACTTGAGTCAGTCAATGGCGTGGAGGTCGCTTGGCTGCTTGAATCGCTACCCTGGCCTGTCAAAACAGCGCCTGCCCGCCTGATGCGCAGGTGGATGCACTCAAACATCTCGGTCAGACGGTCACAGAGGATCAGGCGCATCGTGTGAACGGTCGAAAGGTCTAGACACTTGGGACAGTCGAAGGGTTTGCAGCACTGAAAGAAGAGCCATTTCTGTAACCGCAGTACCTGATCCAATGACATGGTCGTGATGTGAAACTCATCGTCGTCGAGTTGCTGCACAACGCGGACAAGGTCTGTCAAACACGAGCATGGCGGTGAACCAGGTCGATTCGGGTTTGGGGGGTGCGGGAGCGCCTGAGACGGGGCAGAAGAAAGTAATGCTGTGTCCAGCGCGAGTATGCCTGGCAGTTCTTGGGCTGTGGTGTCAGGCATCGGTCGGGTCTGCGCCTGCGAGACGGAACCTTTGGTTTGCACTATGCTACCGGTCAAGGAAACGCCCAGCGGATCATAGGAATTCCGATGTGACCTGTCGGGGTGCTGACGGTCATTCCTTCCGCTCTTGAGAGAGCTGCTCATACTGGGTCGAGCCTCGCCAGGTGCACCGTGCCGGTCAAAGTCTTCCATATCCATATCACGCCCATCCATGAGATCTACTGCGGTGGTACTAGTTGTAAGCCCTGCGGCCCAGGCCTGGTCCGCTAGATCCACAAATGCGAACTCGGTCTCGAAGAAGTCGGTATCTGCTAGCGGATCGACACCAAGGTGGGCTCTTGGTGCTGTGATGGCAGCTTGTTGCGACGATGTAGCAGAGCCCTGGTCGGCCCCGTTCAGTCCCTCGCCCGGGGGATCTCTAGGTCGTGGAGACACATCACCACCATCCTGCCATGGGCGGCCAGTTGATGAGCTACTGGGTTGCGGTGAATGCGACGAAGCCGTGCGAGGCCTGTCGCGGGGACTACTGGATGGTAACACGCATTCGATTAATCTTGATCGACAACGGTCGCAATTACGAGGGTTACTGCCGGTGCATCGGAGCTACCACGCGCGACAACATCGTTAGAGTGCTTGAGTAGGAAGTTTCCCAGACTTGACATACCTTCTTGGTTTGGCATGCGAGACATGCCGGCCGTCGCGCGGCACGAGCGCGATCTTTAACAACTCCGGGGCCAAAGTTGCGTCGCACAACTTCCATACCTCCGCCGGCCCGGCCCCCGCCTGAGCTTCGTAACGTGAGGAACATCCCGTGTCCGTGAAAATGAAGGTATAGCTGCCGTCTGTCTAGGTACTGCGAAAGAGTTCTCTTGGCTCGATAACGATGGTCGCGCTGGGGGTTTGAAGAAAAGATTTGTGGGGGAATGTGGGTGGTGAATAAGCTGGGGTAATTCGAGCTCCCCCTGTAAGGTTGTGAAAATTCCCTGATCTTTGTCATCGCCTTGCGCTCCCTTCGTCACAAATTAACCGAGACCCAACTGGCAATAGGTGCCGAGCAGTCTCGAGTAAATTGTTGTCGGTGGTAAGTCCGCTACATGGAGGGGCAGCTCGCGAGAATTGCCTGTGGCAGCATACCCCTGCCCCCGCCGTGCGCAAACAACAGATTGCCGCCAACATACATTAGGAAGGAAGCTACGTAGAAGCTTCTGTTGACTCGCCAGAAGCCGCTGCCGGATGGAACTTTGTAGCTTACCGGCCGTCTGATAAAACGGGTTCTATGTGCCAAAAGTGGAAAAGGCCGACGGTGGTTTTGCGAAAGACTTTGAATCTCCCGCTGCACCCGTGTTGAGCCAGTGCTCAGAAGAAAGGGATATAAATAGGTTAAGTTAGACGACGCCGTTGCTATGGGGACTGCCTCCCTCTCCAACATTTATCGTAAGCAGACTAAAGTCTCTTGCGCGTTTGCTGCCCTCTAAGCAAGCTCATGTATCATACCTACACCCACTCTTTCTGCATGGTCGCCTTTTCTCTCTATCAACATGACATTGACAAAGCACCATGGCTCAAGAGGAACCCTTCGCCCAAAGTGGCTATCAAAGGGAGAGACTCCTTCGATCGTGACAGCAGCATAAACTCATACGCCTGGTCTTTGGTAGCCTGTGTAATGGCACTATCCCAGCTCTTTTCCAAGAAGATACCGCCGACTGACTGGGATTGAGTGTCAGATATCACGAAAGCGCTGTGGTATTTCCAGATTTTCAGGTCGAATTCATCAAGTTCAACATGGTTGCCTAGAAGGTGGAATTTTGCGGTAGTTGCCCAGCAAACCAAAGACACGGTGGTGGGAGGCCATGGATAAACTCGGTTCCCATTGTGGTCCTGAGAACAGCCATTATCCCCTCCAGCGCCGCCAGTTCATCCGCTTGATTCGTCATGGTTCTTCGAGTGTATGCGTCTATCAGCTGCCCGTAATACTTGAATGCCTCCTCGCGGCTTGCAAACTTGCTTCTCATAAGCATGCGTGCGTTCCCGTCTGAGCCTGAGTAATAGTCATGAAAGAGGCTGCTCTCGTTGTAAAGACTTGTACGGGTGTGGATGTATGCCGAAGGACTTTTGCCCTCACCAACGACATCTTCACAGAAGACACCGCATGAGCACTGAAAATAAAGCTGGGGGTTGGTGAAAAATAGACGTCTTTTGGAGAGGAGTTGCTCTTGGAAGGTCCAGGCCCGAGTAGCCCAGCGACTCTTCCATGTCGCAATCTTGACATCTGATAGTGTGGTAGAGATTTCAAGCTCTTTGATGACAGCCTTCGTCTGGCATCTTCTGCGGTCCATCGAATATGGACGGTACCACGGTAAACCGTCGAATGATGCCATCATACCAGGCGTGTTTGCATTCTTGGTCGGCTCAAATGCAGATATGATTGTCAACAAGGCACTGTCATACACGCGATCCATCTGCTTGATCTGTTCCGCTTTGTCTTGGTTGTCATCCTGAATAATACACAGAGCATCAACCCACAAAAACTCATAACCGAGCTCGCGAACACATTCAATGGCATCTTGAATAGTACCGGGAAGCTGCTCCCAGACGCGGGAGATGCCGCGAGCGGACTGAAGTTCTGTGATGTTTGCTTTTGTAGTGAGGAAATGGCGATTGGACTGGCCCCAGCAATAGCTTAACGCGACATACTTTGCGTTTTTTGGCAGTTGGGATAAAGACAACGACTTGACGTTAATGACACGGAGGCTGTGGGGCGGAAAGCTGGTGTAAACGGAGCCCTCTGGTGTATTCTTGGAGACAAGCGTCTCGCACTGAGCGCTGTGAGAGTCCTCGCATTCGTCAATCCAAGATCTTGCAAGCTGCATGTTTACCCGCACAGGATCCATGGTACGGCCATAGAAGGTTTGATCAGGGACAGACGAAGGAGCCAAGAGCTGAATGTCTGCTGTGAAGAGGAGATCCATGGCATGGCCATCTCCATTCCATCCTGGGGGCGCAGCTTTGACTCCAATGCCGAGGCGAAAGACTGCCTGTTTTTTCTCCAAGACTGCAGTGATGGGTGAAGGGGGTGGAGCTTGTGTCGTCCCTCGATGCTCTGCGAACATATAACTGTAAAGATAGATCTGAGGCTCGACGGCGGCAACATTGGTCCATTTTTGAAGGTAGCCCGTCGTCCACCAATTCCCAACATTAGAGCGTTTAAGGATAGCCTCGAGGATCACATTGCAGAGCGCGCAATGCGTGGTGTTTCTGCAGAGGTTGGCCAGAGAACACAAGTGGAGAGCATCTTGGTTCGGTTCAACTCAGCCCGAGAAATGCTGTGAAACATCACGTCCCGACTGAAAGTATGGAGCGATGTCGAGATATTCGCACCTTGCGCAAAGACCCGCTTGTTCACGCTGCATGATGACAGGGCGATGAGCCGACCGGCGACCGCGTAAAGCGATGCAATTGGAAGACGGTCCGATGCGTGGATGGCGGGGCAGTGACAGACTCGGAGAAGGCTCCGGCAGAGAGGCGACAGCGGAAGGTGAAAAGATTGCTCAATCCTTGGAGCCTGCTTGAAGGGTTGCGACTGTGACAATGTAGGTACCTAGTTACACAATTGTCAGGTCCGTCGAAATTTCATGATAGCAGCTGCCCAATGAATGTATGGAACATGCAGCTGTTATAGGCTCTTCTCTCCGGTGCCGCTCGTGGGCATGGAGAGATGTCCGTTGGTGACAGAGCCAACAGCATCTTGGCGTGAAATCCTGGTCAGGGGAAGGGACGTGAAAAGAGGTGGCTCGAGCTCTTTAACCCCACATAGATACCTAACCCACGGCAAACGTATCCCTGTCAAATTTTCTGAACCCCACTCATCCCAATGCCTTGCATCAAACCTCCTGCAGGTTGCTCCTCATCTCCCCTCGCCGGTTGAGGAACTGTCCAACGTTTGGCATATCCTTCTCTGGGGGGCACGTTCAAATGTTCCTTTTAATGCCCAAGTCTTGGAGCGACAAGGCGACCACTCTCTGCCCAAACCGGAGTTGTCGAGAAATACCTCGTCACGCGCCGCCAGGCGAGGATCCGACAACGTGCATTCAGTTCTCAGTGCTTTCTTTTTTCTTGCTTTTCCTACCGAATTCCTGGACCGCGACAAAACCCAACGCAACCCTCCACCCTCATTTGCGCTGCCTCCTGGCACATCACAAGTGATGACCTGGCATTCCCTGATTTGTTTTCCCGCCCCTCGTGACATAAAAATGACACTGAAGCCGGGTGTCATTGCCCTGAATGGCGTACCGTTTGGCCTTACCGACTGAACGACAGACTACAACATCACTCGGTGGCGTTGATCAGAGGGTCAGGCTGGGGCGTGATTTGTGCCTGGGGCGGTTGGGATACAATTCGACCGTCACTCACGCATTTGCCGAGACATGCGGATCCAATGCCTGCAGGTATTGACCAGTTTTAACCAAGGTCTTCGGTTTTTCTCTCATTCTTACTGGCGCCTCATCAATTCGTCTCTGGAGATGCAAGGGTCTCGTCAAGCCTTGTAAGCCGTAAGGCTGTTGAGCCGCATCATGGCCAACAGAATCCTGAACGAAGATAAGAAGGTGACCTGTCCCAACAGGGCGGTCCCTACAGTCTGATAATACGACAGCTCACATTTTCAACCAATATTGACGCTCCTCCTTTGTTTTCAACATGGCAAAAGACTGCTACTTGACGCTCACAGTCCGCAATCTCCCCCCAGGCACTACCAAGCAAGATGTGTGCAACCACATCAATGCTCGATTCCAGAATGCAAGGCCAGAGGTAGGACCTGTTGTCAAGGATCCGAATGGCCAAACATTTTGCACCACGGTAACCGTCCGGCAGGATACCGAGGACAAGTGCAAGATCCTGTTGAGGGATCTCAATCTCAGAAAGATATTTCCTCTGTACCCTACCACCGATATGAGAGAGTCTGAACTCAATGTCAGCGATGAGTTTATCGGTGTAACCACTCTCGCCGAGCACGATAACCCCCTGTTTGAGTAGGATATCTTCTGCCGCATGTCTAGGATTAGCTGCTGATTCCCTCTATTTAGTCTTTACTTCGTCCATGGTCTTGGAGGTCATGCATTCAAGTCATGGAGCACCTCCGCCGACACTGCTTCCCCACGTATCTGGCTTAGAGACCTCTTCCCGGACGATATCAAAGCCAGGCCTGTCAACCGAGACAATCCCAATGGACCCAAACTAGCGGGTCGTTTTTCCACCATTGGATACCGTGCTAGTTCAGTGGGCTCGAACTCGGCCATAATGACTATTGAGAAGGCTGCCGAGAACCTATTGAATATGCTTAGGACTGATCGTCCCGAAGTGAGCTCCTCTCCTCATTTCTTATCTGGGCTTTTTGTTCACCAACTAACCGAGGTTGATGTTCAGGGCTCCAGTAGGCCGGTGTACTTTGCCTGCCACAGCCTGGGAGGCATCGTCACATGCCAGGTATATCTCCTTCTGGGATCCGTTTTGGCCTCTGTAAGCTAACTTCATCTCGAGGCGATGATTCATGCTTTGCGTCACAGATCAGATGAAAACGGCGGGTACCACCGTCACCGAGACACTCTGTATCAGAATGATGAGTGCCTGGTCAAGGGCATCTTCTTCTTTGGCACCCCCTTTGTAAGTATCCCCATTGTCAGACAAGCACCTCGTCGTCAACCGCCTCTAACGACCAGGTAGGAAGGCTCAAAGCTCGCAGACAACGCCTCTTTGATGCTCAAGTTTCTGAACAAGAACTCGCCGCTGCTTGACAGTTTAAAGGCCAAGTCCAACGAGCTGGCAGACATTGTGGCCAGGTTCAACCAACTACGCAGTCATCCGCATACCAATATCCCCATTCTCATCGCATACGAAGGCCTGCCTATATATGGGAAAACATACGTAAGCTCTCCGCTGTGAGGCTTGAGATTCTCCGAAGCTATCTGCCAGAGTCTTGGCTGCCCAATCTTCACATAATACTCTGAAGTTTGGCTGACCGCCGTTGTCTTCTATAGGTGACCAAACCTGACTCTGCTTCAAGCAGTTTCAAGGCTCACACAATGGAGATCAATGGCGACCATAGAACCATGGTCAAGTTCTCCAAGTCCGATGTCAGCTACCGCGAGGTTGCCGAAGAAATGATCCGACTGATTCAGAACACGTTGACCGTCTCGAACATGCCTCCACCTGTGAGCCCCAAGACTCGACTGCAAGATGCCTTCCAGCCAAAATTACCCTCCCGATCGTCGACCTTTTCCTCTATCAGGACAATGCCCCCGCCTTACCCGGGCTTTGCCTTGCCCTTTTCACAACATCGGAAACTACAGCCTGGTGAACCTAGCCCCCCTGCTAGCGAAAGGGCTAGTCCGGTTAGCGATACTCGCTCTCTTACGATGCTGGCGGAAACCCAGTCCTACGATGACCCAGCCCCCGCTATTCCGGTCGCGTACGATGACAATCCACTCACCATCCCCCTAGTTCGACACATCAACCTCTCGACGCCTGTCGTCCCAGTCAAGTACAGTGACATCATACCAGCCCTCAAGCCAGGAAAACGCGAGCTCAAGAGTCCGTTTTCGCAGCTCGGTCAGTTTGACACTGTCTTCCTTCTCGACGATACAGGCTCTATGGGGGAGACCGAGGGCGACGATAAACCCCGCTCCAAATGGGACGACCTCATTGAGAGTCTCCAGTGGACTGCTGACCTCGTTTGCCGCTACAACAAAAACGGCATTGACGTACACTTCTTTATCGACGAAGCCAAAGACGAATTCGGAATCAGAAAAGCTCAACGGTTGCTTGACTTGCTCTCTAATGAGGTAGCCCCCGATGAACTTGGCGGCGGCACATACATTGCAGACCGTCTTTACACCATCTTGACCGAGCATCTAGTCAAGTTTGAGAAGTGGAAGCAAGGGCTCACGAGAGGTCGGGGGCCGTCCAGAGTCGAAAAGCCAAAGAAGCTGAACCTGATTGTCATTACGGACGGCGCCGCAGATGATATGGAGGAGGTGGAGGACGTGATCGTGGAGACGGCGAAGAAGCTGGATGAGTTGCAGGCGCCAGTTCATCAGTTGGGAATTCAGTTCCTGCAAATTGGAAAGGATGACGATGCGGCGAGGTGGTTGGCCAAGTTGGATGACGCGTTGAAAGAGAAGCATAATATCCGGGATGTGAGTCTTGTCTCGACTTTTCTGAAACGGGAAATGTGACCACTAACGCCAGTGCTGCAGATTGTCGATACCCGACCATGGAACCGCCCGACGGAGAATGACAAGTCGTTGAAGGATCGGCTGAAGCAAATCTTGCTGGGGGCGATATCAAGGGCTATTGATGATGAGCGGGCTTGCTAGTGTGGGAACGGTGCTCATACCCCATAAATTTCGAGTCATTATGGTCTACCTTTCCGGCTTTGCATTGGGGTTTCGACTTGATGGATATTTGATTAGGGTTTGGATGATACATTGACGAGAAGAAAGGGTAGAATTTTGGAGTGAAAGGGATGTCGAACAGATATGCAATCTGCCTTGGGGTATTCATCTAAGGTAGACAAGTAAATTGAACGACTGTCTGTCACTCATACCTCGTTCTGTCCCAACTGTGATGCATAAGATTTACACGACCCTGGTCTTCTTCCCAGGCTCCAACCACAAGACCTGCTTGTCCAATCCCTCCGCCTTGAATGCCTGTTCCAAGCCCTCCCGCTGCTCCTTGAAGTGCTCCCAGCTCTCAAAGTGCATGGGGACCAGCACATCAGCCTCCAGTTCGCGGAACAGCTGCACGGCCTGCGCGCCGTCCATGGTAATCTGGAGGGGGCCCGTGGGAAGAGGGGCTGTTGCTTTGCCTAGATTGAGGAGGGCGACCGATATATCTTACAGCATGAAGTTGTTAATGATTGGTTTCAACATGCGAAGGCGATGTGCCAGTCTGTGAAAAGGTGAAAAGGGCTAATGGTGTAATGAGGTAATAGGGACACATACGGTACTTTTCCTTCATCTTGGCCAACTCAGGAATGTAAATAGTATCTCCCGAAAAGAAAATCGCATTCGGCTTGCCGTCGGTGGTGCCAAAAGATTCCGTCGTCAGAATGAAACCGGTGACTTCGCCCCCTGGAAGATGAACACACGGAGTGCCTGTGACTTCGAAGGTGTGCCCTTGCAGCTTGACTGGAACCGTCTCCCTAAGTCATTAATGTTAGTATTTGCCAAGAATTTATTCTGAAGGAAAATGGAAACAAACCATGGCTGCAAAGCTCTGACACCTGGGCGAGGAGCAAGCTTTTTCGCTCCGTCGGGGGTGGTGAGCACAATCCGGCCGTCCAGAAGACGACGGCCAGGCTCGTCAAGATTGTCGACATGGTCCTCATGGCTCAGGAGAACAGCGTCGATAGGTGGCAGGCTCGCGAGACCCAGGGCGGGCTCAATGGATGCCCTGAGGACGAGGAGGCCCATGTCGAATTCAAAAGGGGCATGGGAGAAGAAAGGGTCAGTGATGAGTGTGATAGGATCGCTGTCGTCTCCAAGATGAATGAGAGCCGTCGCAGTCCCAATGTGGGTAAGGCTCAAAGGTGCCGAGAACTTGACTGGGGAGGTCATGGTGAAGGTTCAGGGTAGTAGGCAGCTGAGGATCGAAGTTATGAGAGCACTTCTCTTAACTGAGCTTCAGGGAATCTACATGGTCTTATATACACATATTCTCCATGATACGAAGGTACCTTTTCTTCCGGGACCCCTCATGCCAGGCCTCTTCAATGCTTGCACTTCGGTGTCGATGCACTCAGGATAAGCTTTACAGGGGTAATAACCCCCTGCTTTGTAATCCATGGCACAGCTCTTGGCGATTAATGTCTCCCGATTTAGCCTAGCGTCGGAGTGATGGCAACGACACACATTGATGTGACAACGGGATTTTAAGAGATATTGGGATTACTCAAACAGCGAAGGGTACACCCAGATCCAAGGAATTGGAGTACATAAAGAATGGAGCCCCCCGCCCTATCGTATCGTGTTACTAGTCCTTTTCTAGGAACATAACCCGCCAAGTCTTGACATCACACACATTGCTGTGTAAGCATTCAGTCGAACACCCGAAGGACATCCCAAAGCCATGAAGGTCCGACAGAGAACCACATGTCAAATCTGCAGACAGAAAAAGATCAGCGTACGCAATCCTCTTCCACACCTGCCCTCCAGGTTTCTGACAAAGCCGGCCCAGTGTGACGGGAAGAAACCTTCGTGCGGCCAATGCCTTCTCCGCAACATCAGTTGCCCCGGATATCCACAAGATTGGGTATTCATCACGCACTGCATACAACCTAGGAACCAGATCAACTCAAATAGCACCGTTTGCACGGTCCAGGCTGGCGTTACAAAGCACCGGCCTCGGCTGTCACACACAGTCAACCAGAAAGTTTGTGGATCAATGGTCACGCTCGGGTCAAGCGAATATGATGACCTCTCACTTGACGAGCTGATAGCTGTGATCATCCGGGGATACGTTCCAGGAACAGATGTTGCCGCGATCCAGAATGGCACCGATGCTTCAACCCCTCGAATTTGCGGTACGTTCAGCTGTCCTGGCCTCAACGGCACCCGTCACCGCTTTTCGAGACGAACCAGCTGACTATTGTGAAGGTGCCTGGGCAGAGGTCTTGCCGGATCTCGTCAAAACGAGCGACAACCCCGCCCTGGCCTCTGCCATCAAGTCCTTCGCGTTTTCAATATTGGTGGGCGAGCCCCAACGTAGGATCCCCATGGCGGCAGCACTCGAAGCATATAGTGTAGCCTTACGCTCTGTCAACGACGCACTCGAGAACCCCGAAACAAACTCTTTGTTAGAGCTGATGGCGGCAGTAATGTGCTTGCTATTTGCCGAGCTTGTATTACCATCCAGTCTTGAAAGTTGGACCGCTCATCTGGAAGGGCTGGGAGAGCTGATGCAGACGTGTGAGCCACGATTCTACGCGTCAGGCATTGCCCACAGGCTGTTTGTCGGGGCAAGACCAGCATTGGTATGAGCTGACGGCCACCTTGCATTGTTTGACAGCTGACCAACACTTGTCGATGATGCTAGATCGTCTTGAGAATTCAGTCGAGGAAGTCATCTTTTCTTGCCTCGGAAGAATGGCGAAAGGCTCCATTCAGCGACATTGCTCCTTCTCCAATGCAAACGCTAATGAGTGAGGCGACCATCATTCCTGGAATCATTGAAGCATTAAGTCAAAATCTTGACAGGCATGCTGCCGTTAGGGTGTTGGCTGAGCTTGAGGCGCTGCTGGAACGGCTCGCGTCGTGGGAAAAGAGCTTTCATAGAACCACTGCCGCCCCTCTCTTTTGGTTTGATGGCGATTATGTTTGGTTTGACAGCCTTACGACGGCTAACGGTCTAACTCATTGTTGGGCGTTCAAGGCGATTTGCTTGACGAGTATCGGAAAGATTGCAATCTCGTTTCCAGATATGTGTCCCTCCGCCCAACTCGCGCACCTTCCTCAAGAAGCGAGGAGAGTGTCGGCGCTCATATGCCGGAGCATCAAGTACTTGATGCAGGAGAAGATGAAGTTATTCGGACCAACGTCCATAGTCCTTCCCCTTCAGACTGCATATGACACTTTGGAAGCTGGAGGGTCTGAAACCGAGAAGGACTTTGCTTGGTGCAGGAAGATACTCGAATCAGCTTTTAAGGAGAAGCGCTTCTTGTCTCTATTTTTCAGGCAAAGATAATCCAAGATGAAGAGTGTTAATAGAAATTGCAAATGTGAGCCGGGTGATGACTTCTTCGCAGTGTGTTGAAAGACCCATCCGGGGACGCGGCTGCTCATTGGCCAAATTCCAAAACAGCCCTATCATTGGGTCGCATCAGCCACATTTCGCCCCGTGCAGCTGCAGCTTGGGCGGAGACCCACTCTTACAAGGCAACAGGAGCTACGAATAAGCTCCCAGAGTGGCACACGCATCGCGGCTGGAGCTGGAGAGCCGACATCCAGACCTAGCCTGACAACCAAGCATTCTTTCAGCAACGCCTTTCTTCCACCGAGACATCCAAGCTACAGATTTGTACTGCGAATTAAAAGTACCGGCCAACAGCATCCAACTCTCCACCATCGCTGAACACAGTCGCACGTCAACATTACCATCATGGCCGACGCCGAGCGCGAGCATGCCCTCGCTTCTTTCAAGCAGAAGCTGATCGAGTCGCGGGACTGGGAAACCAAACTTAAGAACCTCCGGCTGGAGATCAAGGGCTTGCAGAAGGAATACGATAACACAGAGGACAACATCAAGGCGTTACAAAGTGTGGGCCAGATTATTGGCGAGGTCCTCAAGCAGCTGGACGAGGAGAGGTGTACGTCCTTCCATAGCCTTTGCGCTCTGGTGCAGGTCAATCTACTATGATGCCAAAGCTAACACTTTATTCGCTTGCAGTCATCGTGAAGGCCTCATCAGGTCCTCGCTATGTGGTCGGGTGTCGCTCCAAGGTCGACAAGGCAAAGCTCAAGCAAGGAACTCGTGTGGCGCTCGATATGACGACTCTCACCATCATGCGCATGCTTCCCCGTGAAGTCGACCCTCTCGTCTATAACATGTCTTTGGAAGATCCAGGCCAGATCAGCTTCGGCGGTATCGGTGGCCTCAACGATCAAATTCGCGAGCTCAGAGAGGTCATTGAACTTCCGCTGAAGAATCCGGAGCTGTTCCTGCGAGTAGGCATCAAGCCACCCAAGGGTGTATTGCTCTACGGCCCACCAGGTACCGGCAAAACCCTACTTGCCAGAGCAGTTGCCAGCAGTTTGGAGACAAACTTCCTCAAAGGTGGGTGCATTCTTCGCTGATTCTCCGACAGACAAGACACTGACGCAGTTCATCTTCACAGTTGTTGCATCAGCCATCGTGGACAAGTACATTGGCGAGTCTGCCAGGTTGATCCGCGAAATGTTTGGTTACGCAAAAGAGCATGAGCCATGCATCATCTTCATGGATGAAATCGACGCCATCGGCGGCCGCCGTTTTAGTGAAGGAACTAGTGCTGATCGTGAAATTCAGCGAACGCTGATGGAGCTGCTCAACCAGCTTGATGGTTTCGACTACCTCGGCAAGACCAAGGTCATCATGGCGACGAACCGACCCGACACACTTGACCCCGCCCTGCTTCGTGCCGGTCGTCTGGACCGCAAGATCGAGATTCCTCTTCCCAACGAGGTTGGTCGGCTGGAGATTTTGAAGATCCACGCGGCCGGTGTGGCCAAGGATGGCGAGATTGATTTTGAGAGCGTGGTGAAGATGAGCGATGGGCTGAATGGTGCTGATTTGCGAAACGTGGTTACCGAGGCGTAAGTTTTGCACTGGAGATGGAACACTGTGATACAAGTATGCTAACCTTCTCCTTTTTAGTGGCCTCTTTGCCATCAAGGCAGACAGGGATGCAATCAATCAGGATGACTTCAACAAGGCAGTGCGGAAGGTGGCCGAGTCGAAGAAGCTTGAGGGCAAGCTTGAATACCAGAAGTTGTAAAGAGGAGCTGTGGCGGTAATGGGAAAGAGGAAGGGGGTAGATAATGATGAATCAATTACGGGAAGACGCGGGCTGATTGCATGAATATCAGCCAAGTGTACTTGAACAAACCGAAACTGTATTACTGTACCAATACGGATAGCGGAAATATTGTGATGGCTACGTATCACGTAGAGGACGAGTGTTTCTAAACATGTTATGATAAGGAAACCGACAGATACAGCGATCTATGACTGGGTGTAGATCTTGTGTTCTTGCTCCTGTTGAATCCGGCAGGAAGTACTTCTGTCCTACCCAGTTAGGGCTCGTACTGAACCCTTCCGTGGACTCAGTGGACTCCTAACCTATTGGAAGTCTTGATGGCTGCGATGCGATGGGGCTTTGCAACAGCATAACCCTTGGCTGGGGGTAAACCATGAAGGATGACACCGTCGAGACCAACAATAGGGGGCACCGCAACGCGTTGGCAAAAGCTGCAGGCCAATTTGTCAAAGAACATGCTAAATCCGGGTTCGCAAGGCTGAAAAGGCTGAAGGAATGACATCTATTGGCTTCCTCCCAGGGTAGTTTTGCGGATTGGTTCGCTTTCATAAACTCTTGCTCGCATTTTTTATTTCCTAGAAAGGGGTGCTTTGTTGACATGCATCTGCATGGTGAGAAGGAATCAAGACAAAGCATCTTGACAGCCTAGGCGGCCGAAGTTTAGGACAGTTGAAAGAGCCGATGAGCCAGTGGTTGTGAGGAGCCCTTGGTCATTGACAATGATGACAGAGCTGGCAGTGGTTGCATGGATCTTAATGCCTTCAAAACATGAAACGTGGAGCATCAAAAAGTAGACTTCATCGGTAGGTATGTGAGACATATTTTCTTATCGACAGCGTGAATCCATTATGTTTACACATAGGTATGTCTAGAGGGGTTCTGTTGCCTGTGAAACCGTATATTCGGAGTCTTCTTCCACAGAAGGAATTCCGAGCCCCGTGCCCGAGCCGAAACAACGACAGGAGGCATCCGACTGCTTGTCATCAATTGACAACAAAAAGCTACAGTTCTCGTCAATCTTGTGGCGAATATTACAGAATGAATACTTGACCATTCGAAAAGGGGCATTATCTTCTCTCGTGTTGGCCTTATTGCAAGGTAACACTTTTGTCACTGGTTTTCGGTTCTCTCCCTCTCTCCTCCACCCCACCAAGCTGTTGTTGATACGATACCACAGCGGACGAGATCATCGTGTCCGGCAGTTGAAAGGTTTAAGCCCCGCGACAGGGGCCCAGCAAGATTAGGTATTGCTAAGAATAGAACTCCAAGGCCCAGGGGGGCCCGCCGCCTGTCCCTCCCTTTGTTCCTTTCTCCAATAACTCGGGTGGGTGGGAGTTCACAGCCTCAAAAAGTGGGCTACGTGATGGTTCAACTCACCTGTTTGCCCCTTTCTTCTGGACTATATTCTGCTTGTTTTTACTCATGATTGCTTGTCATTCCCGGCAATCAGGCCGGACCTGGGAGGCGATCTCTTGGAAAACTTCTTGGTTGGAAGGGTTGCATCAGCACCATCTCTGATGCTTCTAGGCGGTTCCTGGCCTAGCGTATCGGGATGCCGTATCCATGGGTGGGCAATTGGCGGAGATCCTGGGAACAAGAGACGTCATGTTCGCAGGTACACTGATAGGGCAGTTGAACGAGGGGTTGGTGTGACAGCACCCAGTCCCTTGTACACAAAGATGCAGCTAGAGAATTGGAACACCTCGAGGTCCACGAGATAGGTTGTGTTTTCTTCTACTGCTTGGGAGCGTGAGGTTATCCACTCGTCCACTGGGAAACAACAGCTTGGCCCACCGCGATACGACAGATGATCCACCCGTTGCCATCGAGGTACCCTGGAGATTGGAAGCATATCTGTACCGATCCGAGTGGACGAAGAAAAGACGATACGTGTATTTGCTGGGCAGAGGGTCGGAATGTCTTCTGTCGGAACTATATTGACACATCGTTGCTCAATTTGAGGGGCTCGGAGCCGTTGATGACAGGATCAGGTGGCGGTGAGGCGACAAGTTCAGGGTGCAGCGTTCTTGGCGCCGAATAAAGCGAGTATGTAGACAACAGTTGAGAAGGTTCGCTGCCGAGACAAGACGAAGAGTCCACAGCCGACTCACAAAAGGGCGTTAAACAACCGTCTCCCTTTTGACGGTAATCAGCAACAAACAGCGCACATGCTATTCCGTACCAGGCAGGATGCGTAGCTGGCGGACCGCCGGGCGGGCAAGCTGACTAGCGAGCGGTGCCGTGGTGATCGGATTTGGAGAGGAGCGAGGAGCCGACAAGAGCATGCAGCCCGCTGGCGGTTCCTCGTCTTCTCCAATGGGAAGCTTGTTGCTTTCCTACTTACCCAACTCTGAGACCGTCTCGGAGAACAGTTGCATTGGAATGATGTCGTTGCTTTTGGCTCAACATTGCCCTGTGAAGGTTGAAGCACCCGTGAGACATCCGGAACGTACGTAGGTTGCAAACAAAAGCGCAGAATGATCCGAAGCCGATCTGATACAGACGGCAAGGAGCAGTTGGAGGAGAAGAGGGGGGCGGGGGAACAAGGCCGTGGTCAGAGAGTACCACCGAGACGCCTCCTTTCGCTGAGAGCTCTTGGATCCCCTGTTGGCAGCGGCGCTGTCAGCGAACAAGAAACCTCCAAGTGCAACATATAATGCCTCTTTCTGCAGCGTGTCGATCGGGATTTCACGGCGGGCGAATTGGATAAAGCGAAGGGCAAAGAAAGGGCCAGGTAACTGCGCTTCCCAGGTGGTATTCCATTATTCCAAAGAAAGCAAATAGGTGAACACGACGGGGCTACGGTCGAACGAGGTGGGCAGTGACGACGGTGGTCAATGGGAAATGCTGCGCCCAACACGACCCCTGTTCCCAGTCGACTCCGGCCGCTTAGCTGCCCCACTTCAACACCCTGCAGCATTCCTCGCGCCAGTTTGGTCCCAGAAGTCAGCCATAAAGTCAAGCTCCCCAGAGGCTGCAGATACAGGTCGCCTTCCTGACTCCATTCTCCTTCCCATCATCACTCACCTCTCACTTGTTCTAGCGTTTAGCTTTGGCGGCTCGTGAAACCACCCTCCCGTGATACCCACCCACTCGTCTCGCGCATTCTCATCCTCGCTATTTCCGGTTTTTACTTTCAATTCTCTCGTTTTGCTGGCAGTCGGTGACAATGTGGTACGTAGGCCCCTCCTGAGCCAACCCCGCCCCTACCCTACTCACACCCTCGGCGGCGCCTCTCGCATCTCAAGAAAGCTTCTTCTGACACTGGACTCGCAGTGGCATTTTCGGTTACGTGAATTATTTGGTGGAAAAGGACAGAAAGTTCGTCATTGACACACTCATCAACGGTATGTGTCTCTCAAGCCACGGCTTTGCAACAGTTGCTTGGTTGGGCGGGAATACGACGCCGCCGCCTCCCCCCACCTGGGCGTTTTACCCCGAAACAGGAACGAGGCACAACAACATTCAACGGATCTATCAGAAAGTGGGCTGTGGCTGACGTGGACTTTGTTGCGCCAATGTAGGACTCTCACGTCTCGAGTACAGAGGATACGATTCCGCCGGTTTCGCAGTCGATGGCGACAAGAAGAAGGAAGTCCTTGCTTTCAAGGAAGTAGGCAAGGTTGCCAAGTTGAGGCAGCTCGTTGACGAGTCCGAGCCTGATCTCACCAGGGTCTTCGATTCCCACGTCGGTATCGCACACACTCGTTGGGCCACCCACGGTCCCCCGTCCCGCCTCAACTGCCACCCTCACAGGTACGTGTGGAGCGCTATCCCTGGATAGGCCGCCCCTGAGCTAATGCTTTGTTTGTTTTCAGGTCCGACCCCACATGGGAGTTCTCCATCGTCCACAACGGTATCATCACCAACTACAAGGAGCTCAAGACCCTCCTCGAGAGCAAGGGTTTCCGATTTGAGACCGAAACCGACACAGAATGCATTGCGAAGCTCGCAAAGTATCTCTACGACCAGAATAGGGGTATTGGGTTCACCGATCTCGCCAAGGCCGTTATTAGCGAGCTTGAGGGCGCCTATGGCTTGCTCATCAAGAGCGTGCACTATCCCCATGAGGTGATTGCCGCTCGCAAGGGTTCTCCCTTGGTTGTTGGTGTAAAGACCCAGAAGCGCATGAAGGTTGACTTCGTCGACGTCGAGTACTCCGATGACAGCAGCCCGCTTTCCGCCGAAGCCGCGTCCCAGAATGTTGCGCTCAAGAAGTCTTCAGGAGGTGGCGGCCTCCTTTCACCTAATGGTCTGCTTGGAGCCCCCGACAAGTCGCTCCTTCACAGATCGCAATCCCGCGCCTTCATGACTGATGATGGCCTCCCAATGCCCACCGAGTTCTTCCTGTCGTCCGATCCATCGGCCATTGTTGAGCACACCAAGAAGGTGATGTACCTCGAGGACGATGACATCGCCCACATCCACGAGGGCTCTCTCCACATCCACCGCCTCAAGAAGGCCGATGGAAGCAGCAATGTCCGTACCATCCAGACCCTTGAGCTCGAGCTCCAGGAAATCATGAAGGGCAAGTTCGACCATTTCATGCAAAAGGAAATTTTCGAGCAGCCCGAGTCGGTTGTCAACACCATGCGTGGTCGTCTCGACATCGCCAACCAGACTGTAACACTCGGTGGTCTGAGAAGTTATATCGGCACCATTCGTCGGTCTCGTCGCATTATTTTCATTGCCTGCGGCACTTCCTTCCACAGCTGCATGGCCGTCAGGGGTGTCTTTGAGGAGCTCACCGAGATCCCCATCGCGGTTGAGCTTGCCTCTGACTTTTTGGATCGCCAGGCGCCAGTCTTCAGAGATGACACCTGCGTTTTTGTGTCTCAGTCTGGTGAGACAGCCGACTCGTTGATGGCTCTCCGGTACTGCCTTGACCGTGGCGCCCTTACTGTCGGTATCGTCAACGTTGTCGGTTCCAGCATTTCTCTGCTCACTCACTGCGGTGTGCACGTCAACGCTGGCCCCGAAATCGGTGTTGCTTCGACCAAGGCCTACACCTCTCAGTTTATCGCCATGATCATGTTCGCCCTCTCAGTGGGCGAGGACCGTGCTTCCAAGCAAAAGAGAAGAGAAGAGATTATGGATGGTCTCTCTAAGATCAGTGACCAGATCAAGTCCGTCCTCACTCAAGATCAGAAGATCAAGGCTCTCTGCGAGAGCACCTTCAGGAACCAGAAGAGTTTGCTCCTCCTGGGTCGTGGCAGCCAGTACAGCACAGCGCTGGAGGGTGCCCTGAAGATCAAAGAAATCAGCTACTTGCACTGCGAGGCTGTCATGAGCGGCGAGCTCAAGCACGGTGTGCTCGCCCTCGTGGATGAGAACCTCCCCATTATCATGATCCTCACCCGCGATGATCTCTTCAAGAAGAGCTTGAACGCCTACCAGCAAGGTTTGTCATTCCCCGCCTATCACTTGTCGATGCTTCTCATGCTAACATTTAATTCTCAGTGACTGCTCGTGGTGGCAAGCCGATCGTTATTTGCAACGAGGGCGATGAGGAGTTCAGCGAGAACCAGGCCGAAAAGATCGAGATCCCCAAGACCGTCGATGTTCTTCAGGGTATCCTCAACGTCATTCCATTGCAGCTTATCGCCTATTGGCTCGCTGTTCTCGAGGGTCTCAACGTGGACTTCCCCCGTAACCTGGCCAAGTCGGTTACTGTCGAGTAGAGAATTGGCAGTGGCCGGAGCTAGGGTCGTGTGTACTACTACGGATAATCCTGTCTGTCTATTCCTAAACCCAAATGGTGTTGGCTGGGAAGGGGAAAAACGGATAGGAAACCAAAAGGATATCGATAGGGTGTGGGTTGTGCACCGATATCACACATTTTTGTGTCTCAGATGTTATGGCGTGGTAAAGAGCGTGTTTTTGTGTCATTTTCCCCATGTCGAATTTTGTGAGGGATTTCAAGATAGGGATATACATATCTAGGCAAGCGTGTTGAAATAACAAGAATGGACACCAAGACCAAACACCGTGATGAAGATTTACGTGATACATGGTCCATTATCATCATGGACAGCACTTTCATCATTCATACATGCCTCGCTTGCCAATGCTAACAAAGCTGCTAATTTCCCCGTCCATTTCTCCAGTCCTGCTCGGGCAGCAAGCAGTCCGATCCGCTCCCTGTCTACATACCTTACCCAAACTTAAACTGTCTGAGTTCCATACCCCTTAATCCGCTCGGCGAACGCCCAACTCTGCCTCTCAAGCTGCTCGTCCTCCTTGAGCTCAATCCCATCCTTGCTGACCACCGCAATGGAATACCGATCCAGCGACCGAGCATCACGGTAGTAAAGGACCTTCATGCACTCCTTGACCACCTCCACCGCCTGTTCCCGCGTAAGATTGGCAGCGTCCTCCTCTGTGGCGGCGTACTTGCGCATGATGGGTTGCGCCAACGCGGCGCCAAATCCAGTGGCGAGCGAAGGAGACGTGAAGGAAGTCCCCCTCAGGTCAACCGAAGCGAGGAAGGGCTTGGAGTCGGAGTCAAATCCGGCGACGAGAAGCTGGTTCCAGAGGGGGTCAAACGAGTTGCGGCGCTGGTACATGAGCTTTTGGAGGTATTTGAAGAGGTTGCCCGCGTTGAGGTGGCCGGGTTTGGACGAGGACTCCTCGTCGTCTTCGTCTACGGTTGGTTCAGCCTCGTAGGACTCGTCGGTGGCTAGCTCCTTGAGGTGGCGGTCGAGGAATTGCATGTCGGAGACGTCGCCGCCGAAGCCGATGACGGATGTGTCGAGGAAGGTGCGGAGCCGCTTGACGTCGGTGAAGCGAGCTAAGGAGCCGTAGGAGGCTGAAAAGCGGCAGGGTTAGTTGGGAGTTATGTCGAGTGGGCGAGGGGAGAAAGAGGAAAGGGGGTCACACCTAAGTTATCGGCTGCCATGACGACGCCGTCCTTGTACTTGATGGCAATGACCGAGGTACCGGTCACCACGGGTGATTGTGTGACGGTTCTAGGGCCGCTGTTGTTGAGATATGAGCCATCGTAGGCACCGTAGACATCATCTCTGGGCTATGGGGGCACTCGAAGTCAGTTGGTGCCATGGTGGGCTGTGGCAGGTATGAGGGGGACATACACGACCCCAAGCTTGCGGGCGGTGATCCATGGCTGTAGTGAGTGCTGGAGGGGAATAAATGCAATGATTCGGACGACGGCTTTGGATTCAAGTCTGTTCTCGTTTATCGAAGGCGGTCAGTGTCTATGTCGTCGTCGTTAGTGATTACGTCGGGTGGGTTGGCAACTGGAAGCTATTCGATGATGTTGAATTGGGGCTGGAGCTCCCTGTAGCTTCGCGTCCAAGTGCTGCCTTCCCGGCGCTGTTGGTCAGTGCGGGACTGCGCTGCCAAGCCAAGAGTTGAGTGGGTGGGTGGGTGATGTCTGCCTGAGGCGCTAGGCTGGCTCAGCTCGACTTCATTGGCAAGGCTGCACGTGATACCCTTCATCTCGAACATACAACAAGAGCATCAAATTTGAGCCGAACTCTTATCACCTCCGACGCGGCATCTTCTATTTTTATGAGGATCCTGAGTCCATATAACTTTTAAAATGGGTCTGGTAGCTTACGAAAGCAGTGATGAGGATGACGAGGTTCAAACTCAAGCTGAGCCTCAAGTAAGTCTTGACCACCTTGAGATTATGCATCTTCTCACTAACAAGCTGGTTCAAGGTCACAAAGCCACCGGTTAAGTCTGCTTCACCAACAAAAGTTGCACCTCAACAGCAACCGCCACCACTGCCAAAAGAGCCGTCACCGCCTCCACAACCCACCTCTCAAGCATTAGGACCATCACCACCTCTAGGCCCCGTCTTGGGGCCCGCCCTCGGTCCCTCCCTTCCACCGAAATCTCTCACCTCCACCTTCCCAGAAGCAGAAGACATCGAAATGACTGCCCCTCTTGACCTTACCCAACCGCCACGATCACCTTACTCAGCCAACCGCGCCCTCCTGCAAGACCTGACGCTTCCACCACACCCCAACACCACCATCCCCCCATCACCCCCCCTATCCCCCACCCTCCTCCCAAAACTCAACTCCCTCACCGCCAAATTCGACAACTTCCTCAAACTCAAACGCGAAAAGGGCATCCACTTCAACGAGCGCATCGCCCAATCCCACGGACTGCGGAATCCAGCGCTGATGGAGCAGCTTCTGACCTTTTCGGGGATCAGGACATCGTTTGACGTAGGTGAGAACAAAGGCACGGAGCAGTACGCCACGACGCTCAGCAAAGAGATATGGGATCCGCTCACAGGGTTTCCCGGGTGGGCGTACAAGGATGCGCTGTGGAAGAGCCAGATCAAGACCAAGAAGGAGAAGGAGAGGGGGAAAGGGGAGAAGGTCGATTTTGTCAGTTCTGGGAGTATGACGGGTGGTGAGAATGGGGTGCTGCCGGATTTGAGGACGGCGTTGCCGGGGCAGCAACAGCAGGGTCGGGGGTCGGGGGAGGAGGGTGGTGGAGGGAAGAGGAAGAGGAGGTATTGACAATGAGTGGGTCTGGCAAAGATGAGATGTAAAAGAGTATATAGACGGAGCTGTCGGATGTTTTTAGAAGTGTAATTATGAGCTTGTGTGATGGTTGATACCACAAATGTTGACCTCTTCACTTGTCGAGAATTCCAAGGCTTAAATTGTGATTACCATTCCACGAGCTTACCTTACTATTATGTCTGGGTTTTCAGTTTGATTGATAACTGTAGTTTGTCACGTCCAACTGGCAACAGAAAAGAAACAGACACTCGGGCTATGCGCCAGGCGTCAATCCACTTTAGCCAGACCGCTGGACCGGACATAAACTTGAATGCGGCGCTTCAACAGCACGGAAAGTAAGAATGCAGCATGTAACTTGTCAATACGAAGTCATAGATGTAATTGTCGAGGCCTTTCTGCCTGTGGGAGCCAATTAGGCCGGACCTTGGGCATACATATTCCGGGCTGTGCCCTTGCTACACAGGTATCAGTTCATACCTAACTTTGCCTTCCTAAAAGCCTAGCTTACACATCGAAATATCAATGTCTTTTGAAGATCAATCTGTGTAGTGCGGCCGATGCGTTGTTCTGAGCAGATCCTCACTGCGGGGTCTGAGGCCTAAGCGGCAAAAGAATTATTGGAATTGGAAATGATTTTTCATCTCAACTTCACGTAGATAACATAGTGACACTACTGCTGAAGAACGAGAAGGCATCACGTTATTGGCCAGTCAGTCCTCTCACTGACTTGCAGCAAGAGGTACTGCGGTCTACATAGGTAGTCCATATAAAAGTACCTACTTTACATACCCACCCCCAACGCCTTCCCATAGCACCGGCTAAGCTGTGCCTCCCTTTCCCCATGTTCAGACCATGAACCTCATTGGTATCTTTTTTTTCCACATTGCATCATCTCGTCGCAGCAAAAAAGGCTATACAGTGGTATCTCGGCTCTCAAACAACAAAAACAACGACAACAACAAAAGCAAATATTAACACAGAATTCCGCCAATCCGACCCGGCATTAAGCAATTGATAAATTCCAAATGGGTGTGTGGTTTGCGACATGATCGCATGATTTAGTGGTCACCACCGCCAAGGCCGCCGCAAGGAATGGTCAGCCCCAAAGACCGCTGCAACGTACCGCCGATATCGATAGGAATGGTCTGGTTGGCTGTAGACAAGGCATTGGCGAAATAAGGAAGGTCCTGGCCGTTGTTGGTGACAGTCTTGCCGCGGATCTGGAAATCGAGCCAGCCATTGTCCTTGTCGCAGGCAGGCGACTTGCCAAGAGCCTCGAGGACAGGCGATTGCTCGATGGTGGCACGCATCTTGTATTCGTTGACTTCGCCGGCACGGAGGAAGAGATTGTCAATGAAGACAGTGCCAACCTCCTGGCCCTGAAGGTAGTTGTGGAAGGTGGCATTGCCCTGAGTTTCGGAGATTAGTGAGGCTCAATGAAATGAAACCCTTTCCTCGAGAATAGACTTACAAGTTCGAAAGAAACCTTGGAGCGGTTGGGAATCCAGGTGGTGGCGTTGAAGTTGTTGACAGGATCAAGGTTGATGGTGGTCTTGTTGACGGAAGTACCGGCGAGCATTTGAAGACCAGGCATCTCCACGGTCTTCTTGAAGGTGACTGGGTATCGTCTGGAGATACCCTTGACGTGAATGCCGGTCTCACCGTAGACGGTCACTCTCAGGGTCTCATTGGCGAGCAGCCATGTGTTGAAGGTGGTCAAAGCATCCACGTCGGTAATGTCAAGGGTCTGGGTAACGTTGACGGTCTGAAGAGCCTCGCTGGTGGTCTCGGGGAAGTTGATGCTGGCGAAAGGAGTGTGGCCCGGAAGGTCCTCGAGGTACATGACACCAAGGAAGGGCTCAATGGTAGCGTGGACTTTTCCGTCACTCTTGATGGTGCTGTTGATGGCCATGGTCATCCTCTTGGATTCGGTGTTGGTGACAGTGATGCCATCTAGAATGAGCTCGGCATCATCAAGCTTCGACTGAGCAATCTTGGGGACAGCGACCAAGAGACTGGCGGATGAGTGAGTAACAATCCTCTGTAAGCAGCCACAACAGAGAATGGATGAACACTTACATGACAGGCACAAGGATAACAGTGAGGACAACGAGTACGATCAAGTATACCCACCAGAACCTGACGCAGTGTCCTACACACCCGCGTCTCCGTGGCTTCTCAACAACATTCTCGCTGGTAGTAGCGACGGGTTTGTCGGCGTCGGCCATGTTGAAGAACTGTGTCTGAACTCGATACCAGTCTTCCCCAAACTTCGGAATGGAAGAGTGCAGAATTGGTGGATCGACGGAAGAGGACGAAACGGCATAAAGAGGAAGGAAGGGGGTATAAGAGTCGCGGGAGGGCAACAGGGCTGACCACTTATAAGTGTGTCATGAACACAAGAGCTCTGAGTGGTCGAGAAGGGAATTGCCTGTCGGCGAGCTTGCAGATTGGGAGAGCAAGGGTCGGCCATCGTCGCTTTCTGTCGCTGCTTCCCCTTGATGGCAAGCTGTGTTGGTCTGAAAGACAATGGATCCTGGTTGCCACCGGTTGCGAGGTCTCGTCTTGAGCCCCCCTCTAGCCTGTTCAAGTAGGTCGCCCGAGCTATTGCCAAATTGCCCTGCTTCCCCCGCAGTCTGTCTTGTCACGTCCGCCAGCTGGTACCCTAACCCTTTCTTACCCCAAGGAAGTCAGCGAGACATGGCTAAGCGTGCCGAGCGCCAAGATCAGATCAAAGCCACCCACTTCATCGACGTTTCTTTCATCTGAACACCAAACATGTCAGCTGGCTCAATGTGGTGATGTCAGTGAAGCTTTCCTATACCAATCCGGACAGCTTCTCCTTCACGTCGACTGTCAATTTGGGTCTCACCATCAATTGTCACCGTCGCCTGGAGAAGGGAGTTTTTTCAGTGCCTAGAGATCTTGGCCCGAGACTGACAATGCGGGGAATGTGGAGGAAATGGGGCCAACCCATCCTGACATGCTGACTGCTCCAGCTGCGCGAGGCGATGGCTTCCGTATCCGCACTTATTGCTGTCGACGGCTTGAAAGAATATGGAAGCTGTGAGCACCTGTGGAGAAAAGCTCCTGTTACAATTCGTGGGGAGTGCCTGCGGGGAGGCATCTCTAACCGCAAAAAGTCTAGCAAGGCCCTCTGCACATGCAGGTAGCTCAGGCCTGGCGAGACAGATTGCAGGTTTGTGGTTGGCAACAGTTTGCACAGCTAATATTTGTGCTAGGTGCTCGCTCTTGACTCGCAGGCCATATGATATCAGCCCGGCTGTTTAGGTACTCGCCTTCTCTAGCATACCGTTGGAAAGCCCGCTGAAAAGAATATTCGGATCTGTCAACTTGGGCATTATCGCGGCGAGTTGCTTCTGCAGAAAATGGCTTCATTCCTCGCGCAGTCGAGATTTGAGGGTCGAGACTGAACGAACAACGGGCGTGACTGCCCAAACGAGGATGGTGCCAAGAGATCATTTCGTGTTCTGCCCCGCATTTCCTGGGGAGAGGCGTCAAGGGGACCCTCCCCGTCTGCAGAGATCCCTGTTCGACAGGGAAAGGTCCTCGGCATGGATGGAGCACATGAAAAATTTGGGTCAACTCCGCCGAAGCTATGAAGCTCAAGACCTGGATTTGGGCGTCGGAGGCGTGAAGCCTTTCTCACTATTGGACACACAGCACTTTTGGAGTCGTGTGGCCAAGGTATTTCTCCAATGATTGTCGCCTGCAGGAGTGCCTGTTGGTCCAACGTTCGCCTACATTAGGTTAAGGGGGCCGAGTATCATTTTGTCGACACTTGCATGTGAATATTTTTGTCAACTTCAAACCGCCTTTTACCATTGACCTGATGACCACAACCACCAGCTCTCAGCCAGTTCGTCAACGACTCCGTCGAGTTCAACAATTGCATTTCCGTGGAGCACTTTGTACGAGTCGATACGGTCCGTGTTGTTGAGAGTGGACCAGTGGAGAGGGTGCCCACGCGATCCACTGGGAGATTTGACACCGAAGCTTGAGTTCTTTTCCTAGGATGGATGCTTGCGACTGGTCGGCCCGGTTCCAGGATGCAACCACAACGAAATTCTCGATGCCACGAAGCCAGCGGGCAATTTGGATTCTGTCCTCTCAGAAAAACAGGTCGCAACACCTCGATTGTGCAAATTTGCGTCCCTGAAAAATCCCCGGATGCCATTGATTGAAGTGGTGCCTGCCTATGTCTATGAAAACCTGCACTTCTCTGTACCTGTCCGACCTTCCCAAAACTGACCGAGATGAATGTTTGGAAAGCCAATCAAGGTTGGGCAGTTGCCAATACCGATTTTTAGACCCTTCAGCTCGGATTCTTGTACACAATTCTGGCGTCACCCTTTCGATTTCACAGACAAGCTCCTGATGCTCATCTGGTAGGTAATGTGGTAGAATGGCGGACATCATGAGACCAGCTTACGGAGCACATCCTTGCAGATTTGGCGCCCGCAGAGCCTCGAACAGCCGTCTTGGCTATGGCTGTGCCTTATGCAGCATCCCGACGGCACCGCCTTCATCGATTTGACATCATCTGAACCTCAGACTGATCACTGGCCAGAGTTCAAAGGTTACTATGGAACGGTTTTGGCAACCACATTGCTTTCAGCACTAACATCTCAGGTTGGCCAAGTTGTGTCAGCCGGGTCCCCAGTCGCTCACAAAGACTCGTCAAATTCAAGGGACACATTGTTCATGCAAGCAAGACAAATGGGGAATCACCTGGATATGTTACTTCTCAAGGTTGAAACACCTTTCCTTCTAGTAATCCGGAGGTAATCATCTAGGTAGGTAGAACACAGAAACACCCATCGAACCACATGCCACCTCGGCTGGTACAAGATCGTCATGCAAAAGATCTTCAACATCTCCAGCCGTTGCCAGCTTGGCACGTCTTCCCCGCAAAGTCGCCTACAGCTTGGCAGCACGAGACGTCCACAATCCCGACCTGTCGAGGCCAGCCCCGCCGTCGAAGACGTCCCGCTCGACCACCCTGCTATTGATCTGCGATACAAGTAATTAGCTTTCAGTCAGGGACCCCTTTAGAATCCGGGGAAACTTACGAAGCGTGGCCCAAGCTCCGAGATGTCCTTTGCTCCCATCATCTTCATGCACGTTTGGATCTCACCTTGGAGGACTTGTTTCGCGCACGTCAGTATTGATCACTACAAAAACCCCACCAGATCCATACTTACTCTCAAATGTCCTCTCCACCCCCCTCCACCCACCGGCCCCTAGCCCATAGAGCGCAGCCCTGCCTACACCCACCGCCTTGGCCCCGAGACACAAAGCCTTCACAACATCGGTTCCCCTCCTGATCCCCCCATCCACCCAGAGCTCGATAATATCGAACACTTCCGGGCAGTACTTCCTGCACTCTAGCAGCGTATGCACTGCTGGTGGCGCCGTGTCCAACGACCTACCACCGTGATTACTCAGAATGACCGCCTTGACAGTCCCAGGGTGTTTCTTCGCATACTGCGCAGCGAGGTAAACATCCTCATGCGTCTGAATGCCCTTCAACACAATCGGTAGCTTGGTATGCTTTGCCAGCCACGGCAAAGTCGTATCCCAGGTTAAATCCGCCGCCGTGCCAAAGAACAACTGCTGCCCGACCCCGCTGTTTGAATTCGGTCTCTTCTTCGCCTTTTCCTTCTCCTCTTCTGATTTTGACGCCTCAATCAGCAGCTCCGCCTCCAGCGCGGCCTTTTCATCGTGCTCCCTCTTGCTAGGGACAGGAGCATCAAGGGTGAGCACCACGCATTTATATTGCGGCAGCTTGGCTATCCTAGCCAACATGGCCTCGGATTTGGTGCGCGCGTTTTGTACGTAGAGCTGCCAGCCAAATATCTGATCGGGGGAGGCATCGGCGACGATTTGCTCCGGTGACATGGAGGCGTTGTGGGAAACGAGCTGCATGGCGCCGAAGCGGGAGATGCCCTTTGCTATCCCCGCTTCTCCGTCCGGGTGCGCCAGACGGGCCATGGCTGCAGGAGAGACATAGAGGGGGGTGGACAGCTTGAAAGCACCGCCGAGGATGGAGGTGGCGGTGTCTGCTTTGGTGACGTCGACGAAAACACGGGGCCGGAGGAGAATGTTGCGGTAGACAGTGTTGTTGTAAGCCTTGGAGATTAGATCGTCGGCAGCGGAGAAGTAGTAGGCCCAGCATTTCTTGGACACTTGAGTTTTCGCGACGGCTTCGATCTCGTCCAGATTCAGGAGATGATGGAGTGGAGGAGGAGGCGGTGCTGCTTCCTGCGCTGGGTTGGCAGCATTGGACTGGCGCTGGAGCTTTTTGAGGCTCTCGGGGTCGACGACGCCGAGTTTGGCGGTGGCAGGGAGGTTGTCCTCCAAGGTCCCTGGTGGGTGGATGGGGTCATACTCGGCAGTGGCGTCTCGGCCGGCAAGCTGGAGAATGATTCTGGAGCCTCCTGGGTGGGAGGGGAGGAAGTCTGTTACATCGTAGACTGCGCCGTGGAGGACTACCCAGCAGCTCTCTGGCGTGTTGTGTTTGGCGACTAAATGAGCGGTCAGTCATGGCTTCATTTTTAAGTGGTTGCCTGTAGGGAGACATGCCTTCCTCTGCCCTAAAGACCTTGGTCATTTTAAATACTTGCCTCGTGCTACTTGGCCGCGTACAAAGACAAGTACCAATATCGCTCACTATGAAGAAGCTTTTATTTATATTTCACGATCACTCAATTGCGCACAGAATAGTGTCACGCGGGAGCGGCAAATCCTCCTCCGTGCTACATGATGGTTGATTGGATGGTGCCCTGTTGCTCCAGGGAACCCCACTGTCCCGCTGCTTTTTCTGGGGAAGTTGGAACTGGGCAGCGGTCCGGGGTTGACAATCTGAGCTCCGACAGCCCGACCGCGGCGGATTGGCCCGGATGGGGCGGCAGTTCGCTGTACACAGTAGATAAGGCAGGGACCTAATACTTGAAGAGCTGTGTTCTTTTGTTCTACAAACGGACCCCTTCTGAAGGTTGTTTAGTGCAGCAGGCAGCTGATTTAAAACTGGAAGAACCCGACGAGATCGATAAGCTCTCTTCGGCAACTCATGTCGGTCATAACCAAGGACGGGGGAGGAACGTATTTCGATTGCAGATATGGGTTATGATCCAGGACCGTTGCCCTGGTCAAAGGATCGCCTATCTCATCACTACGCTGAGTATTCTAAAGGCTTTCCTCTATTGGATGTTGGAGTCAAGTCTGATCTGGTATTTGTAATAGCATACGGTTATAATGTTCAACGACTTGTGGCCGCTAAGTTTGTTTTGATGCGTTGGTTGAGCTTATGCACGAGAAGGTACTACCGGTATGTATATGGGTATGATCAAGACATTGTGTTCAGATATAGGAGGGGAAAACTAGTTGGGATACAGGGGCTCAAAATCCATAGGAAATTCCACAGCATCCAGATTTTGAATCCCCATCTTGAGGCAACCCCATCCTCGAAAGACGGAACGGGAGCTCAGCTGGTTCCACTCCGGCGGACAGGGGTTCCGTGCTTAGCGTGTCAGGCCGACACCTGAGCTTGCCCCGCCCCCACCCTTATCCAGGAGTAGCAGACCATCAACCACATGCCTGAACATCCATCAACTGCTGTAGCTTTGTCAGTGTCTTCAAGATCCTCTCTGTTACCATTCATCAAGTACAGTCGAGACGTACATGATTATCTGCGAGACATTCCAGAACGTTTGAACCGAACACCTCACGATTCATTAGGTGCCTAGCAAAGGAGGCGCATCCCCCACGTCATCACGTCCTCCATCCGCGTCCTGCCACCAAGGTCCGAATCATCCATCCTGTCATCAATCATCCACGACGTGCTACACAATTCACGAGATCCCGAAACAATATTTCCTGCTTCCCGATTGATTAACCAAACCGGGCCAACGGGTCTCCAAAACGCTCCGAAAGATGGCAGCCCGCCAGAAGCTGCGCATCCTCTGCTTCGGGGACAGCCTCACAGCAGGTTACTCTGATCTGGGCTGCATCTACCACCCATATCATGCGAAGATGGGCCAAATGCTGGCGATGGCCTTTCCCGACCATGATATCACCATCGTCGAGCGGGGCGATATAGGTGATACCGTCAAGACGGGATTCTTGACAAGGATGCAGGAGTGCCGTTAGTTGTCTCGCGTCACTTTACCAGCCTAGGTGGATGCACGGCTAACGCGCAATCTTGAAATATAGTCCCGCCTTCAAAGAACAAGAGCGACAAACCTCCCTATGACTGGGTCATCGTGCTGGGAGGAACGAAGTATGTCGCTTTCTTTTATGGCATATGCTGTTGCTGATCGCCGCTAACATATTCATCAGTGACATAGCCTTTGCTGTGCCGCCACAGGATATTTTCAAGAAGCTGACTGAGGTCTGGGATGTACCCCTTCGGCGGGGTTGCAAAGTGCTGGCCCTGACGGTACCCGATGTAATGTCACCTGAAGGCAAGCTGAAGACGAGAGGCGATGCAGATAGGAAGGTGCTCAACGATCTAATTATAGAGTATCACAAACCTAATCTGTGAGCGGCACTCCCTGTTCCTCTTTGACTTCTGTATTGCTGACTTGACGCAGGCACGTATACGACCTACACGATGCTCTTAGCCTGACCAAGATGTCCCCAACAGACCGGAAGAAGTATAGAAACGACCATGTCCACTTTACACCAACCGGATACGACTTGATCGGTAACAAGGTCGGCATGGCCTTGGTTGGTTTACTGGTTAAGCAGAGGGTTGCCGATCTCCCTCCAGCAAAGCGACGGCGGATATTCAAGAACGACGACAAGCTCTTTGAGGAGGAGACAGGCAGTCCAGACAGTCTCGAGGGGGGTTACGTTGTGGTTAGGCGAACGGACCTGGACTGATTATTTGACTTTTTGGGGTTTCTTTTGGTTTATATAATTGGCGTCACAGCGAGTGGGTCCTTGGCCTCGGCGTTCTTCTATGGTACGGTATTGTTGGATAGCTTGGAGTAAATATGCGGTTTGGTATTCGGATGCTTCATTATTAGTCTAAGATTTAGAACTTTTGCCCATGGACCGTACAGGTCTAGGTGCATTTCAACCAGCCATTCTGAAACAGAGGAAGCGAGGATATCTTCCTTCTAAGTCATACTCCTCTACTGCGATACCGAACGCTCCCTTCATACCGTGATCTGGGTGGCCACAAATTCAGGGAATTCAGCCTGCAGCAGATCCGTAACACGCTCGACATCCTCGGCCAAGGCCTGCACGTTGCTGTCCCACCGCCGGGTTTCCTTGCCCACCTGAGCTGTTGTGTGCCCGCTACCGTGCTCACCGGAAGCCTCGCCCATCTCGAAATAGATGATCCTGTCGATCTGATCGATAGACCCCGTCAACCGCCCTTGCTCAATCATCTTTGCCGTCGTCTCTTCAACCTTGTCCCCACCCAACCCCAGCAGCAGCCCCAACTCGTCAAACCCAATGTTGCTGTACAGCCGCCCAGAACTCAGCAGGTTGTGCTCCACGACAGCCCTAGCCAGCACCGTCGACCCGTCCGACGTCTTGGCCAGCTGATGCGGCGCCAACGACTGCGCAAACTTTTCCACCTCGCCGCTCGTAAGCAACCGATCAAAAAACATCTTTTCCAGAATCCCATACTCCTCCAACCCTGCTGACCTCTCATCCTTGTGAAGCCTGCCCAGCGCTCTGCTCCTCAACGGGCCGGCCGGCGCCAGCACGGCGCATTTGATCGCCATACTCAGCGTATGCAGCCTCTCCTCCTCCGCAATCGAAGGGGAGAAGCTGATGTCGTGATAGCTGGATGCAGCCTGCAAGAACTGTCTATTTGAATCCTGAATACGGGCCGCGCTGAGCTTGAAGTGCAGCATCATCTCCGGGTCTGTGTCTCCTACTTTGTGCATGACGTTCTTGAGCTTGTTGAGGTATGTCTCCGCCGTGGTGCTGTCGTCTTCCTCCAAATGATTCCGCACGATGCGGATCCATATCTGAGCCTTCTCGCGGTCCGACACTCGGCGCTGGGAGGAGTCGAGGGGGATCTCGGCTAGGATTTTGGCGGCGGCAAGGAAATCCTCGTTGTTTTCGTGGGCGGTCGCTATCAGCTCACGGAGGGCGGAGGCTTGGTCGACGAGAGAGGAGGAGAGGGAGGGGGTGGAGGAGATGGCATGGACGATGTGGGTGCCAACGTCGATCCAGGACTCGTGGTTTTGGCTGTTTTTGAGGACGGTGATGAGGTCGCTGAGGACGGCTTTGGTGGTGACGACGCCTTGCGCGGCGGCGAAGAGATCATCTGTGATGGCTTTTAGATCGTTGCTGCGAGCTTCTGGGGGGGAGAAGTCGTCGATGCTGGAGAGGAGAGCTTTGTACCCGATGACGGGATTCTCGTGAGCCTTCGCGAGGGCCTCTTGAACCTTTGGCGAGACCATACTGGATTACTGATACAGTTGCACTCAAGAGTTTCGAAACCTGGTATTAATCGGGGAGTGCAAGTGTTGAGACTGAATGGGTCTTGGTAAATTAATCGGACCTAATATTGGGGATGACAGCAAGGCTGAAATGTTGTATGAAAGTTGGAGGTTTGACAGACAGTGGGGGAAGCTGGAGCTGGACTTGCAGCCTTGGGTAGAGTGGGGTGGGCGGGGTTATGGAGAACAGCGCCAAGAACCGAGCTGCCAGAACCCGGTAGTGGGGGCCCATCGCCGTTTGGGTCCACCAAAAGAAGCGGAAAGTAGCTTTCTTAACATCATACAACAACGTCACTCGCTATTCAGGATCTCTGTCATGTTTTCCTCTTCATTATCACTTCCATCAAAACAATGCACAGGGGGATTCTAGTGCGAACCGTAGGGTGGTTCATGACATCCTATTCATCTGGCCATCATTACTGTTGAGACTCTTCTCATACTTATCTTCCATTCAATTTAGGTATTCGTTCTTCGTCATATTCCTCCACCATTATCCCAGCCATCCCATCGTCGCCATGCTAATTAATGAGCAGAAGAACTCTGTGCGGCATACTTCCAGTATCTCTCAGCAGAACCCCGGCGGAGATGCTTGCCTTTCCATACCATAAAAAGGAATGTAAGAGTACAGCCCAAGGCGAGGAAACCAGCCATGATGAAGCAGTTTTGGAGACCCATGTTGGTATACCACGGGGTGATGCCGTAGGCAATGGCGAAACCCATGACGTTGCGAACCAGGATAACAGAGGTGGTCGTGTCACCCGAGATGTCTTTGTAGCAGTCGATGTTATATGAGAGAGCAACCGGCCCACCAGCAACAACACTGAAAGTGAGGATACCGAGACCGACGGCGAGAACGGCCCAGTGCGCGTGATGCTGAGCACCGGCACCCCACATGATAAGACCGATGGCGGCGAGGACAGCCGTCAAAAGAAGGGGCCATAGACGGTGCTCGGGCTCACGAACGCCCTTATTTCGGCGGGCAAGCCACAAGGTGATCTCGTCGGCAATCGAGCCAGCCCAATAACAACCGAAAGCCGCCCCAACGATCGGGCCGGTGTAGATGCAGCCGACCAGACCTGAGGACCAGTTGTACGGAGCATTGGCCAAGACGGGGCTGGCGGTCCCGTTCAGAACTTGGTACCAGCAAAGGTGGATACCGTAGATGAAGCCAGCCCAGGCGACGATAGGGAACTGGTAAAAGTAGATGAGGGGTCTGTACATGGTCTTGAGCATGTGTTGATAGGTGGGGCGGCCATCCATCTTGCGGAACCATGCGAGCCTTTGGGCAAGGGTGGGCTTGACATAGATGACGGCAGGAGATTCGCTAACGGTTTGATTGGAGCTGCTGCTCTTATCCCCCTTCTCCCCGGAGGCGGTGGTGGTCATGGCAGCCTCATCTTGTTCGTCCTCAAGACCCTCAAGACCCTGCCGGAAATACATGGTCTCCTCCATGAAGAAGAATAGGATGAAGAAGGCGACGGCAGCAAAGATGGCGCCAAAATACATGGTCCACTTCCATCCAAACGCCTCGTTGAACCAACCGCCGATCAGGGGAGCCAGGAAATTGCTACCGAAGAGCGAGAACACGTACACGCCCATCATGCCACCCCGCTCATGGGCGAAGAAGATGTCAGGAATGCTGACCTCGGGTAGGGCCTCGATAGGTGCAACAAAGAACCCAAGGATGAGACGGTGAGCGAACCATTCGCCGCTAGATTTGGAATAGGCAGTCCAGACCATCAGGGGCACGGTGGCAAGAGTCGAAGCCAGGTAAACACCTCGACGGCCATAGGTGAGGGCAATAGGTTGCCAGAACAAGCAGCCGAAACCGAGCAGCAGAAACATGTAACCGGTACCCTCTACCAGTGTCGCGGTGGAGATGCCGGTATCCGCGGTGATGGCGGCAAGAATCGAGTATTGGAGAGTGAGTGGAAGACCGGTACCAAAGGTGTAAACCACAACCGTGGCGAGGGCCAGCCACTTGCGGCGCTTGCTCCAGTTCAAAGGGTCCTCGGGATTGTCGGTGGGACGGGGAACAAGCTGAATTCCGTCCCGCATCTTCGCGCCGGTGGGTGCCTCACCGGACACATCGACGAGGTGGACAGTACCCGGAACGATGGCCGTGTGTTGAGTAGCCATCCTGGAGTGGGTTGTCGAGGTGGATGAGGAGGAGTTGACTGGAAAACCATGCTTCTTGCTGCCGTCATTTGGAAGATCCTTGAACTGTTTGCTGTTATCAGCGCCCGTAAGACACTGACAGCTACACAGACCTCTAAGATTATGGATAGAGTCCTGTTGCCGACCGTGCCAACCACTTAGACACGTCTTGGATGCCCAGTTATTCTCCGCTGTTATCCGGTAGCGATGATTCCCCAGATCTCCACCTTAGATTTCAAGTCATCTCCTTCTCTTATCAGACATGTCGGTTCGTTAGCCGGGTCATGAAACTAAACAACTGGCATCTCATGGCAGTCAACTTGATAACGCGATACCGACTGAAAGGGAGCCAACCAGCGTTATCGAAGCATGCATATCTCGGGACAGAATCGTTGTCCCTCGATTGGTTTTTCGGTAACCTGGTATCAGATTTTCTCCAACCCAGCTCTCCACCATGCCTATCTGGTTGATACCCCCTCACGATAAGCCAGCTGATCAAGATATCGAGTTCCATCAACGGCATATGCTGTGTCAGGTATCACGATGGTGTCACTGTGTTAGTGTTCAATAGACGGACTTTCCCGGAGTCCTCAGGATGATAAATATCGATGGCCCGGTCGCGCGTGGGCTACTGAACTCACTAATTTCAACATATCATCTCATCAACTATCTTTCATCTCTACCCTTCCAACTCTCCTCACCTTGTCATTGTTCAACATGTCCTCGAGACCTCTTCCGGTCGTTCAAAGGGTACCCCTGTTCCAGGGAACCCCTGAATATGAAGCTCTCAGGCAAAAGTATCTTTCGGAGCTCGAAGCCAGCATCCCTGACGAGTATTACCTACCCCAGTCTTTGATCGATAACCCTCCTCGCGACGTCACCTCGATACCAAGAGAGTGCGGTATCTTGACTGCCGAAGAAATCGACATTACCGAGAGCTATGATGCCACTGCTTTGGCCGCTGCCATCGCCTCCAGGAAGTTCAGCGCTGTAGCTGCCGCCACCGCCTTCACCAAGCGTGCTGCCATTGCTCACCAGCTTACCGCCTGCTTGGTGGAGTACTTCCAGGGCGAAGCTCTCGAGAGAGCCAAGGCTCTTGACGAGCATCTGGAGATAACTGGTGAGACGGTCGGACCCCTTCACGGCGTCCCCATTAGTCTGAAGGAGCACATGCCCATTAAGGGCCACTACACAGCCCTTGGCTTCCTCGACACACGTCACATTGACGACTATGACTGTCAAATGGTGGCCATTCTTCGCGCTGCCGGTGCCGTCTTCTACTGCAAGACTAATCAGCCCCAAGGTATCATGCACCTTGAGACTGCTTCTCCTCTTGGCCGTACCCTGAACCCCCACAATATCGACCTGTCGGCTGGTGGGTCTACCGGTGGTGAGGCGGCGCTCCTTTCGATTCGCGGCTCCATACTTGGTATCGGTACCGATATTGGCGGCTCCATTCGCGGTCCGGCTGGTTTCTGCGGTATCTATGGCTACAAGTCGACATCGTATTATCTTCCTACGAAAGACTTCTTGGTTGGTGGCTTCGCCGCTGAGCTGACAGTGCTTTGCTCGACCGGCCCTATGGGCCACTCTCTCCGCGACATGGACCTCTTCTGCTCCGTCGTCAAGGCCTCAAACCCACACATCGAGGACCCAGCCTTGATTCCGATCCCATGGACTGGTATCTCCACTACCCCCAAGACCACTCCCCTCAAGGTCGGCATCATGTGGAATGACGGTGCCATCATCCCTCAGCCCCCGGTGAAGCGTGCTCTTGCCTGGGCTACGGAGCAGCTCGAGACCAAGTTCCCGGGCAAGTTCGAGGTCAAGCCATTCGTGCCTTACAAGGCGTCCGAGGCTATGATCAGCATCCGCAAAGCCTACTGGCCCGATGGTGGCAACGCCGTCAGAGCCCATCTTGCCGCCACTGGCGAGCCGATGTTCCCCCTCACTGCGTGGATCCTCAAGGACGCTGTCAGCAGCGAAGAGCTTCCTGTTTCCAAGGTGCTCGAGTACCGTGTCGCCTGTGACGCGTTCCGTCAAAAGTTCGTTGCAGACTGGAACGCGCAAGATGTCGACGTGGTCATCTCTCCCGTGTTTGTCGGGTCGGCCTGCGAGCACGAGACGGCCTTCTATTGGAACTACACTGCCCTCTGGAACTACGTTGATTATCCCGGTGTTGTCTTCCCCACCCCTATCAAGGCGTTAAAGAAGGGCGCCGAGGACTACGCTCCCGAGGACGCCACTCCTCTTAGCAAGCAGGATAAGCACACGCGCGAGTTGTGGGCCAAGGGCGACTTTGAGGGCGCTCCTATCAATCTCCAGATCACCGCCAGAAAGTATCACGATAACGAGCTCTTTGCCGCGCTGGCCTCACTCCAGGAGGCTCTTGGCCTTCCATAGATGCTGTGAATGTGAAGAGAGTGGAGGATGGTGATGATGAGATGAAAGCATGAACCTTTTTCTTGTCTATGTTTAGATACCTAGGAAGCATGAAGCACCTCGCGTTGCGTCAAAGAGACTCGGCTCCAGTTCCCGCTGATGACGAACTCCCCGATTGGGCACTCTGTCTGATCAACTTGGCCAGTTATCTCCAAGATACCCAGAGGTTTGGCGTTTTGTGGAATCCCGAGAGTGACTGACAGATGACGGAGGATTGACAAAATGCAGAATAGGGCAAACGGAAGACGGTAGTACGGGCTGGGTTAAGGGGCGTTTATGCAACTCTTGTATATGCACATCTGGGGTACATGCGCATTACAGGATAAATATTCGGTGCTTGTTGCAGTAGTTTATTGTTGAAAAGCAAGCTCAGCCAGCGAGTTCACTGGAAAGTCATGATGTTGGATGCTTAATTTAGAAGTCAATCCTGACGTGAAGGCGTGTTAGGGTGATACAGCTGTCAGCTACGCTTATCTGCTGGCTGGCACTGGTAGCATACGTCAAGATCTTACGATTCCTTTTCCTCTGACGACGCAGATCAATTTGAACCGTTCAGTTTACAGCGAATCTAGACTTTACACTTCAAAATCCCCACTTGCTCTCAGTTTTGGTCTTGTATTCTTTCTTCGAAATGGCTCTTTCACAAGAACCTGAATACTTTCAACATTCCATCAACCATGCATACAAATACACTCCCTCGACAGACAAACATACCTACATACTCTTACACTTCCCCGGCCCAAAACCTCCTTTCTTTCCCAGCTTTCACCTGACCTGCAAGTGCACACTCCATCCAACTTTAACCCGCTCCCAAAGAACTAATGCTGCAACACCACCCCCTTCCCCCTCTCCCAATTGTTCACCCCCTCCCTAATATTCATCCAGTACCTCAGCCTCACCGCCTCCTCCTTCGCCCGTTCCACATCTTCCTCCTTGAACGCCTCCTCCAACCCCCTCTCCGCCTCCTCAATCCGCTTCTCGTTCTCCTCCCTCAGCTCCTCCAGATCTTGCTCCGTGTCCGCCTCCTCGATAATCTCCCTGCTCTCCAGCACCGTCATCAACAGCTCCGGATCGGGCTCGATCTGCGTCCCCGCTTCATCCCCGGCGAGATCGACATCGTACAGCTCGTGGAGCAAGTACTGCGCTCGAAGCAGCGGGTTCGACAGCGTCTTGTAGGCCGTGTTGATGATGGCCGAGTTGGTCGTCGCGGCGGATTTGGCGGTGGCGGAGGCGGAGGAGTGGGCAAAGTCCGGGTGCGAGAGGGCTTGCAGCTTGAGGAACTCGTTGCGGAGGGTGCGCAGGGGGATGTGAAATGGGCCGGAAGGGGGCGGGCCGAGGGGGAGCGATTGCGGAAAGAGGGCGTAAAACGGAGGCATTTTCTTCGTCGTCTTCTTCTCGTCTTTTGGCGGTGTTTGTTCTGCCTGGGGTGAAGAAGAGGAGGACGACCGCCTTTGTTGCTGCTGATGAAGAGAAGGTATCCTCGGTATCCTGGCCGAGGGTGTCACATGTGGCCTTTCTCTCAAGGTCATGGACGCAGTGGAAAAGGCTGCTCGTGACCTTGGGGAGTTCATCGCCTTTCGTTGACACAAGGCGCACATTTGCGATGCCACGCGCCACGAGGACGACGACGTGGAAGAGCGCATTCTGACTTTTTTCGGATGTCTTTCTGAGATTCTAGATTGAGCAAGAACAGGTGAAGGTTTTCGAAAAGAGTCCAGCTTTATAGGGCGTGGACGTGAAGATAGTCATGCTCAAGGTGTAAGTGAATTGATGTCGATGATGAAAAAACGCCGAGATTGGCACTGCTCCCAGCCAAAGAAAATGACGTCGACGCTATCCCTGATCCCCACCCGTTCCATAAGCTACCCTTGTCCTCTAAGCCGGTAGATTCCAGCAGTGAGCAAGAACCCTAACCCAGATAAGTCAATGATACCCTGTACCTTCACCCAATTTGGAATTTCATGTCATTAGAGATGTCGGAGATATTCTTATTTTGACTACATCTTGCAAATTCTCTCTGCCTTGCATGTCATTACTTCATGATTAAAATGGTTTACTACACACACAATTAAACGCGCTGGCTACTCTCGCTCCAAAACATTTCGCCAAAGCTTTCCAAGGTCGTCAAGTCGTCAAATATCCCATCAACACCAGGGCAATGCCCGCTTTATACATGTGTGCTCAAGAAAGCACCGCCTGCCTCCACCTCCCCCTTTCCTGATGCCACCACCGCTCCTTGTCCTTCTTGTCAACAACATTCCCCGAATATGTATTCCACCTTCCAATGCACCCCTCTCTCGTCCTCTCCTCCCCATCTTCCCGTTCCCCAATCTTGTCCTTTTTCTTCTTTTTCCCGCTCCCATCGTCAAGCCCGCCGCCGAGAACCAACGCCTCCCCGCCATCGTCCCTAATCATATCCTCCACCGTCACCAAGCCACCCCCCTCATCCGTCCCTCCCGCCCCCTCATTCGCCGTCAGAACATAGCTGACCTTACTATCCACCGTCCCCACAAACGCCCCAACCCCGTACTTCTCCCTCATCGTGCCCCCCTCGTCAAAGACCTGAATGAAAAACCGCGGGTACTTCTTCGCCTGATCAATCCTCGCCTGTGCCGCCATTCGTGCCTGGTGCAAGTCACTATTGTCCCTCGCCATCATGTCCAGCGCGTCGGGCGGTGGAAACAATGGGCTGACAGGCGGCGGCGTGTTCCCATTCCTGCTTCCAGACCGGCTGCCGCTCCTGGATCGGTTGCTGCTCCCCCAAAACCCCAGCGCACTGCCCGAGCGTTGCGAGGAGACAGATGAGGAGTTGCGGTTGTGGCCAGAACCGAAGCCCTGCCATCCCTGTGCTGTGCTCGGTCGGCGGGAGGAGTTGCTGTTTGTATGTGCATGGCCAAAATGGTGGGCTGGGCCGCGGAAGCGATCACCCGGCAAATCGACCTTTTCTCTGGGCTGGCAGACGGCCTGGAAAATACCTTCAGGGTCGTTGGGGGCGCAGAGGTGGCGCAGCGCGGGGAAGCCGCCTGCGCTGATAGATTTGGCGAGAATGGTGTCCGAGGGGGTGGATTGAGTTGGTAGGTATGGAATATCCCAGTGCAGCTTCTTGAGGGTGCGGCAGGCGAGGTAGGGGAAGAGCATGATGAACTCGTCTGGCGGAATGGCGGGGGCAATCGTCTGCACGATGTTGAATGTTTCCAGGCAGTGGAGATACGAAAACAGGCGGGCGATGGCGGGGAGAGATTCGATGTTCATGTGGATAAGGGTGAGGGTCTGGAGGGAGTTGCTGTTTCGTCGGGTAGCAAGGGCAGAAAGGCCATTTGTGGTTACGCCTGTGCAATGAGCGAGAGAGAGCGTCTTCAGCGGAGGAAGAGCCAGGAGTGAGCTGTCGTTGAACGCTGTGTGGGGAAGGTGTGAAAGATACAAGTTCTGGAGAGCTGGAAGACATCGAACGGTTCGTTCTAGAAGGTTGGGTGGACTGAGTGTGGCCCCGAGATGACAATGGACGACAAGAGTCGTGAGATGCTTCCAGTTCACGTTGAAGTCCAAGAACCCCTGAGCCTCCTGCCGGGTGAGATCCACTGGGCCCCAATGGCTGTTTGGGCCGCCCGGCCGTGACCGCTGCTGTTGCTGAGAAGGCGAAGGCTCCAGGATCCAGTTCATCTCCTTCAGCTTGGGTCTCGTCGAAAGCGCCTGGAATATCCTCTGAAATGAGTGATTATAAGTCGGATAATACCCAATTAGCCGTTCCAGGTTGGGGCATGCCATGATCACTGACGCAATCAGGTCATTGTACTCAGCCAGCCCAACCCCTGGAGGCAGGGCGGGTGGTTTCAGCGACCGCACAATTACGGCGACTTGAGCATTTGACCTTAACGTCCTCCGCAACAAAATCAATCGAGAGCCATACGTAGTCTTCGTACGCTTCTTGAGAGCTGGGCCCTCGTGTCCTACAATGTGAATATGCCCGTACAGTGCCTCCCGAGCATACTTTAGGAACTTGCGAGCGCTGACGGCAACCGAGCAGCAATCACGCATCCAGCAGGTAGCGCAGCTGTTCCGCCCAGGGCTCAGATGAAGCTTTCGTAGTTCTTCCAGGATCAACTCGAGCACTTCCCCCGGCAGTGCCGCGAACAATTCCCCCTGCGCCTTTTTGCGGTATTGCTTGATCGGTGCCGGCTTTTGCCACGGGAAAGAGGACTGTACGCCCGCCCTCACCGCATTTTCAGCTCTCATGATGAGCGGCAGATTTGACGGTGTCTGCCATCTTGGCTGACCTGCTGGTGATTGTGGACCTCCTATCGGATACGAGTCGATGCTCGTGTGGCTGCTGCTCATCGACGCACTCCGCATCCGCCCATCGAAGCTGTCACGATCAAAGCCAGCACTGCTGGCCACCGTGCTGCTTGCCTCGCTGTTGTTGGACAGTCTTCGTGGCCGATTATACAACCCAGATCGCTCCGAAGTGCCAGGGGAAGTTGAATTAGAGCTACCGCCGGTCTGCACCGTCGGTCTGTGCATCATGGGTACGCCATCCGTGGGCGAGCCGCTAATGAAGGCCCCAGCTTCAGGCTTGCCGTTTCCATTGGTAATTTCTTGTATTCTCGCACTCGCTCTTTGCGTTCTCAAAACAAACTCCTGGTCGTTTGGCGGGTACATCGCCAAGGGCATCCCTTCTGCCCACGGTTGAGCTGGCAACACCGGCGCAGCTGTTGTCATCGGCGAAGTCCCGAGCTCTTTCGGAGGAGAAACTGGTGGTAAAGGTGTGTTGACCACTGTTGGCTTGATTCGGGGAGCTGGTGGCTTCAATCGGATCTCATCCTTCCCCTCCTCCTTCTTATCCTTCCTGTCCTCGTTGTCACTTTTATCCGACTTATCCGCCCTGGTGAGAATGTCTGGTGAACTGTGGAAAGGGCGCTGGGAGGGCCGCTGTGGAGGACCTGGTGTGATGGAGACAATTCGCTGGTTATAAGGCCTGTTGTAAAAAGAAGGTGGAGGGCTACAAGAGTTAATTTTCCATTGGCAATGGTATTTTATATTATTCAACGAAAGTAGAAGCGAGGAAAGGGGAAATCGGCCAAGAGGGCCATGGGCAAGCTGGTGGTGGGCCAAGTCGCGCGTTTAAAATGAACACTTGAGAGGGATAACCATGCAGATCTCGGACAAATGAGAATATGACAGACGTTGAGGTTTGGAAAAAGAAACAAAAGAGGTGTGGGATCAACAGACCCGACGCTCTGTCTAGTCTGTCTGTGGGTATAAAGGGGAGAGGTCAAATCCCTCCCACCACCACACCTCCAAGAACCAAGAACCAGAGCGCTGCATTCCGAATCGAAAAGTCACGAAAGACGGTCAGCCTGAGCGCTTGCTGAGGGCCCCGCCAAGCGCTAACCGCTTCGGACTTTCAGGTGGGATTGTGCCTGGGCACTCAGAGGCTCGAGATGGCGCCACTAGCCAGCGGTGGAAATTGCGCGTGGAAGCGTTCACACGCTGCACCGCTGCATCATTGCTCGAAATCGCTGGGTACCGGATAAAAAGGGGGTACCACCGCGCCAGCCTTAGGAGCAAACAGACCAAAAAAAACACAATAGAAGCTGCAGGATGCAGTGGGCTTGTGAAACATGCAAAAAAAGATAGGGAAAACAAAAATATTCCAGATCCATGTAGTGTAGGCTGCCGGGCTGCCGGTTTGGGGTTCACCCAAGGTCCAGCGTGGGGCACTAGCCCCCGGGGTTCAGCGACAGGGGACTTCCGAGTGCCGAGAGCAATGATGACCCCATGCCCAGCGTGGGTTTTACCTATCCTTCCTCCATAAACGATTGCATGTTCCACGACGTCCACCAAAAACCAAATCGCGGACTGATATTGTTTGCAACTCTGCGTGGGGGGAGAACGACCAGCCGATACGAGATGAAAACGATTGGGCCGAGACCGACAAACAGCGATGGAAAAAAGACACTCACCGAGAAGAGCCTGACCTGCGGTTGTTATTCTTAGCAGTCCCTCCTGCACCTGCACCCGTCGCCAACTCAGAACGCCCACTTCCGCTCCCGGTCTTGGTATCAAGCGTCGAGAACCCGTATGAATTCGACAGTGTCTTCGAAATCTCAGCTAGTTCTTGCCGTTTCGCCATGGTCGTCGTGACTATCGTTTTGTCGGCAATATTGCTCCGGGACAGCGAGAAGGAGCTTCGGGAGAGTGAGAATGAGCTCCTGCGGCTACCGGTCCCGCCTTTCTTTTCGACATCTTGGACCACAACGGGAGCCTCACTTTCACTATTACGTCTCTTCTTGAACGGTGACCAAGCGATTATTGAAGATATTGACGATGACCTTGGCCGCGGCTTTGCTGGAGCATCGCTGCCGCTCATGATGGCAACAACTGCAAACTTGATATTGAAACGAGCGTGGTGGGTGCGTCATGGATCGCCCTGCTGTTGGATTCGAAGTCCGTGGTCTCGGTCAATCTCCTACTTCCCCCTTTTCCTCCCTCTCGATCGAACCGTCTGCTCTTGTGAGCTCGGAGAGGATGGACCAAAACGCCACAAGTACCCGGGTTGGTTAGAGTTACCGGCCCGGGGAGAGGATCTTCAGCCGCACCTGCGTCCTTTTTCGTATATCGTGTCCCAGGCTGGCGGTAGGAATCGAAGCGCGCGCAAAAAGGTCAAAGAGGACGATGGCCTTCGGAATATATCCCGAAGAGAACGTTCCCTGCTTCTTCCGCAAATCCACCACCCCGCTTCTTTCCTGCCCCTCCTTTTTCTTGTGTCCCCAGGCTTCACCCACAACCCACCTCTTCAACAGTGTCGGTCAGCCACCGAGCCGTTCATGCATTCGATAGGTGGGTTGATGATGATGAATCAGAGACGTCCGGACGTGTGCTTGCGCAATCGCTCGGTCGCGCGGGTCAGGAACGGCGAGTCGGGTGCGGTTATTGTGTTGCCTCGTCGTCCAAAATGAATGGGTACCGAGTTTCTGTTGTCATGCGTGTCTTTGCACCACCACCACCAAGGTTTGGCAGTTTTCTTTCCGTGTGCTCGGGCGATCTTGATAGATTTCCGAGTCGTTTAAAACTGGTAGGAGAGAAAGCAAGAGCAAAAAACAAACCTTCGAAAACAAGCAGACGACAGGGACAAAGGATTAATGGGAAAGCGTTTCATAAAAACCAAATCCCGATCTTAGGTTGCTTGCCTCGCTTGTGTGCTGCTTGGTTGCTTGCTGCTGGCTCGCTCGGCTCGGGGTACCTAGACTGATTGCTTGGCTCCCACGCACACCACGCGAACAATCTGTCCACACACATCTCGTCACTGGGCCCGGTTCATCATGACCTGCCTTACGCTCCTGCCCACATCTTGGATAATGGGGTGGTGGTTGGTAGCCACACTACGTTACTCCCACCTGCGTGAGTTCCAGCACCCGACCCCGGACGGGGGTGGTTCGAGGCGGCTGAAGTCAACTGCCTGCTTCTTGCCTCTCATCATCGTGTCACCGCAGAAAATATCAGCACCAGGCAGGTGCTGCTGTCAAATAGATGTGGTGATGGGATGGCGCCGCCGTGACTGGTCACCGAGCGGGCCGTCTCCATCCAGTACAGGCCTCGTGTCTCCCGTCTAGCGCGATGCATGCAAGTGCGACTGCACGGTGAGATGCGATGTGCTGGACGGGGGATCTCCACCGATCTCACCAGATCAAGCATGGTGTTCGAGACTTGCCAGGGTTTCCTGTAGGTTTGTTGTCATGTACGAGACCTGAGTAGCTATTTCTGGCTGTTCTTCAAGAATCCTCATAAAAAGAACCAACAGGCAAACACCTGAAGAACTGGAAAGGAGGGGTATTGGCGATGGCTTGATGGTGGGGTCTCAGCACGAAAACGCGTGGATGCACGAGAATCAGGTTTGGGGTTAAGGAAGAAAAAAAACAATTACCAATCGTATTGGAATTTGTTTGCCCACCGCGCGCGACAAACAAGAGGTTGGGAAAAGGCTCGAGACTTCGTATTCACTGGACTAATGCATGTTCCAACCCAGGGTTGCCATTCTGCGACTTTCCAAATACAACATGGCAGCCCACTATGTACGTACCTGACAGCGGTGACAGAAGTCTGCTGCACATCTGAGGTGTGTTTACATCCCTAAAGCAAAAGGCCCAGACTTGTGTGTTTCATCAATTCCATAGTCTCACAAGTATTCCCACTCAGCTCGATAGTTCTTAAAAAAGGAGCTTTTCCGCCTCAATGGGACGATAAGATGGTCACACAAAAAATAACGCATGCCGGGAGGAGGTGACTCGTCCGACGAGCATGCATGATTCTTCTCCGCACGCCAAAGACTCGAGCCGATGAGCTTCTTCAGCCCTACCCACCATATAACCATTCATCAATACCCTCGACAGCTGAAGCTGACGATCTGCTGCCGTCAAGAATTCCTTAGCCCATGACAGCGAGGGCTCAGCGCATGATGTATCCCAGGTGCTGCTGATATTGATTGGTCACCCAACCGCTTTGCCGCCTAATCTCGCGGCTTTCGAGCTGAGCTTCCACTGTTGAGAAGCGTTTTCAGCTCCTCTTCGGATCTGGTCGTCGACTGTTTTCGCTTCACCTTAGTTTTCGAGGTATCTCTTTGGTTGCTTTGAATGCATGTATGGAGTGGTGACAGAAAAGAATCACGTCTTCACATCACCTTCGGTTCAATAAATCCGACCCGGGCTTTCTTTTTTGGCGGCTGAACCCCATTAGCGATCTCAGGGACTGGCGTCACCACGGATGATGGCATGCTTCTCTTCCCATTCCCGTTGATGCCGCTGTAGAGAGGAGCGTCCATCTTCTTTGACGCGGCGATAGCCTCATCTGCTTTTAGAATATCCTCATCAGGATGGCTAACCTGCCTTCCAGACCCTCTTCCAAACAAAACCTGAGGCTCTTGAAGTTTAGCCATCTGGTCTGGTCCATTGATTGGCTGCCCATCGCCGCGTGGTAATGGCAGGATCTTCGCGTTCAAAATCCATTCGTAGATAGGCTTGTCGTCAAGGATGGACTTGCACTTTCTTTGCTCAGCCTGAGTCATCTCATTGCGGCGTTGAAGGATGACTTCCTCCACGCTGTCTTTGAGCACCAAGGTTTCGACTGTGACGGGTTTCTGCTGGCTGATGCGTCGCGCTCGACCAATGGCTTGGGCCTCAACTTGTGGGTTCAGGACTGGGTTGATAAAGTAGATCCTAGAGGCGGATTTCATGTCCAACCCAAAGGCTGCTTGGGTAATATCCATGAGCAAGACCCTAAACTTGGAGCTTTGGTTGAATGTCGCAACATAATCGGCACGTCGTTGGGGACTCAACCCTCTCGCGTAGATGAGATGTTGGACTTGAAGCTATGGGGTGTTGGGTTAGCACACCATACATGGCGTTGGCTTTACCGTGAAAGAACCTACAATTTCCAGAACGCCTGCTAGATAATAGGCGACATTGTCGTTTTCGTAGAAGATGATGATCTGTTCCTGCTCTTGGAACTTGATCACCTGGTCGACCAAGTACGACAGCTTTGCGGAGGCGGTTGATATGAGCCGAGTCTTGGCGAGCGGTGCTGCGATCCCAATTCCTGTAGTCTCCACTATGGAAGACAAAGGAGACTGCTTTACCTGGAAGTGTTTCCCTAGAATTGTAGCACGTCGTTTGACAGGGCTACTACTGTCCTGGCCGAGCTCCGTATTGCCTGCAAGGATCTTACTCGGAGTTGGAGTGGCCGCGGTCTGATCTTCGATCAGCTTTGCTCTTTCTTCCTGGCCACGTAGAGCCAATCGCCCGTTCTCAAACATCATCCGGAGAGCGTTGGGTGCATCCAGCAGTGGCTGTAGGAACTTTTGGAGCTCCAATATAATCCCCGAGGCTGTGCAGATTGGATCACCATCCTGGTAATCAAGGGACCATTCCCGACCAGCCCCGAAGGGAAAGTCTTGGACATAGACAGGGAGCTCTCGAAATAAGCTTGCGCAGTCCTTGATAGTATTTCCCATCGCCAATTTACCAAATTCAACAGCCTGAACAAGCAATGCTCTGTCCTCGACGCTGACTCGAACCTTGCTTTCTTTCAGGAACTCTTCAGCCGTCTCTATCGACTTGCTTATTTGAGCCGGCGAAAAGAAGGATCCACCAAAGAAGCTGGCTTGCCGCAAGTTGCCGACAAGCTCTAGCAGTGCCTTGCGCTGGCGGGGGTGGAAGAAGTAATCCTGGTCAGTTCTTTCTGACTGCACAGCGTTGAAGATGATCATCATGGAGAAGAGGTTGAGTGTGAGTCTATCCTGATATGAACCTTCTAGAAACACAATCTTTTTATCAACCACCGGAAGGATGTTCCCCAGCTCGGACAACGGGTGGCGAATTATCACGGAATCGAACGTAGTCTTGAGGCAGTTGTCTTCTGTGGCAAGCAAGCCTGGCCAGCGTGCCGTGACGTACGAAGACCATTGCGCAGGCGTGTCACCAACTTCGGACGAGGTGTTTGCCCAGGGACGCATCTTCAAGTAGAATGCCGCCAGCGACCCAATGCGTTCAAGATCCATCTTCTCGAGAGACTGGTCACGGCCCGCACTGGCCGTGTTAGAGGCGGCATCGAGACCGTAAAGTCCCTTCGAGGGCGTACCAGTGGCGATCCATTTAGCTGTGATTTGCAGCTCGTCGATGATAAGTTGCATGTTTCGCTTGTTAAAGTTCGTTGCACCGCCCAGCGTGTGACCTTCATCCACAATACAGCGCTTGAAATGGACCTCTTTGAGCAGGGTGAGCGTGTCGGCCGCCCTCCCGCTCTTTCTCAGATTCTCAAATTGCGTGGTAGAGAGCAGTACAATATCGCAGCCCAGGATTTCTTCGAGAGATGGCAATGGGTGCTTTTCACTTGAAGACCAAAAAAGAACCCTCAGTCCCATGGTATGTTTTGCTATTTCTTGCTTCCATTGTTGCAACAGGTTGAGAGGAACAAGAACGAGGGAAGCGTTGCTATGAAATATCCGTCTCGATGAAGTCTCGGCAGCACCCCGTTGGCGTACTGACCGCGGTCCAACCGGAGGTGGCTTATGATAAGATCCTGGATTTCTCTTGATGGCCGCAAAACAATTGGCGTACTCCAGGCCGCTTGAAGCGTCGCTGCCGAAGAAATGCTTCCAAGGAATAGAGTGTTTGGTGATGCAAGCGGCAGCCATGTCCATCAGACTACCAACCCTTGGCCGAAACGATGGTGCCTCCGGGCACAGCATCTCTGGGGTCTGTGTTGGAATGTGTTTCGTGGCTAGAATGAGAGACAGACAGATCAAAGTTTTTCCAGAACCCATCTCTTCAGCAAGGATCCCTCCAAGCGGGCGGTCGTAATATCTTGGCTCTCGAACACTGGTACCGGTCACAGCATCATAATACCATGGTTTACCAATCTGGTCGGCAACTTTAACCAGCCGTGGGTCCAACACTGGGTGTGATCGGGTCTCCCGTTGCAGCATCAAAGCAGCTGATCGGCGCTGGTATGGATACAAGGTGGTCGTGAGCCCAGGAACATTACTGTCGAGTAGCGAGCACATAGCATCGTATAAATCTGCGTCTTCGACTTGCTCAGGCCTTGGATCTGGTGGCGGGATTCTATTGAACATCCCAAGTAGTGAGTGGTCGTGGATTGGTGGGGACTTTCCCGCAGCCAGGGCTGGTGTGCCAAATACCGGCGGGTGACTGGAGGCTGGGGTAAAGGAATCAGCAGGCTCTCCTCGCCAGGCTGCTTCCGAATAGTCCAACTGACTTAGGAGATGTTGCCGGTCCTTTCTGAGCATGGAGTCGACTCTCGGGGTGGCGGCATTGTCGACATCATCTGGAAGTACATAAACGCGAACAACGCCTTTATTGTGGTTATACGTAAGGTGAATCCAACCATGAGCCATAAGGCGGCGACAGTCTATTGTCACTTTCGATAGTCCTATGATGGAAGTGACCAAAAAATGCTGGGGCCGTGAGTCAAGAAATTCGAGGTCCCCGGGGTTATCGTCTCTCGAGGTTGAGCGAAAGTGGAGCCATTGATCCGCATCTTCGACCTGGAGCTTCGGCCGCAGCTTTTCTTGCAACACAAGGGATCCTGTAGGAATGAACCTATCCAGAAACGTGGAACTCATCGTTTCCAAACAGAGAAAATGGATTGACGGTCTTCGAAGCACACGGACATGTCGGAAAGAGTTGATGTTGAGCAAACGGACGCGTTGGTTGCCTGTTGTCGTTGAATGCATGGCTGGGATTGGTCCGCTGGTTGAGGCTGAAGCTTAGAACCGGCTGTGGGAGCCTGTGGCTGACTGACAGCTTGGCATAACGGGGTGTGGGGCACAGCCTGCCCGGGCAAAGGTGCCAAGCCAGCGGGTGCCGACAAACTCGCAACTCAGCAATTGTTGAAGCTCACCTGTAGACCCCATCTCTTCACCAGGACAAGATGGACGCGCAATCTACTACATGGTATGCAATGACCCCTCCCCTGTGAATACGACTCTCACTTGTGAACATCCAGTTGACATTGTTGCAGTCTAGATCATAGCGTGCGAAACAGCGGGTTTGACAACTTGACCAGAAAGTTCGGATGAACCGCGTCATCCTACGGTATTCTTTCAAGGTATCCGCTCTCAACGATGGTATCGGATATATTGGAGTCAAGGTATGCATCCAAGCCGAAGATTCCGAGTCAGCTGAATACGTTGAGTCCTGTTGATGATCAGTGAGCGCCACGCCTCAACGCACCTGGGGCCACCCAAGGTGGCTCACATTTCTTCTTTGGCGCCCACCGGTATCATTTTCCGACTGATTCTGATCTTCTGGACCACGTTTTCGTTTCGTCTCGTCTGATCCCTCTATCGACGGTTCTTGTGGACTTCGTTCAAAATGCCCTGGCTGGATTGAAATGTCCGTTACTCACCCTCCACCGTTCTCAGGGTATCCTTTGCGAGGAAGGTAAAGCCGGGTGGCTTTCTTCCTGTATCAGCGGTATACAACAACATCATTGTCTTGGGTGAGTCCTGATACCACTGGCTTCGGATTTGTCCGCATGGCGAACAGTGTTACAAACTGCAGCCACACTCATAAAAGGACCCGGTTCTGCAAATCCACCCAGCCCCAACCTCCAGTCCGTTTACTTATCACCCGAGTTCGCATCCGCTTCCACTACCGCGTGCTGGGCGCTCTGTGGCGTTTATCTTCAAAGATGTATCCCAAGCCCTCGCTTCATTTCTAGAAGACATCGACCCAATAAGCCAACACCGTCTCAACCAACCGAAACGTATGGGGTCTGTTCTCCGAAAACATTAGCGCCTTTATGGACCCCCAAGCATCCTCGTTGTCTTCAGCGGCAATTCTCAAGCGATGGGAGGTTCAACATTGATGGGTTATGATGGTCAGCAATGGTACCGATGTCCGGCTAGTAATTGCTTGCCTGCCTCCGTATATTGCCTGGCGGCAAACACTGCCACTTCAACACCAGCTGGTCGAGAATCTTACCGATTCGTGCCTCTGTTCTGTTACCGAAACAGGCCCCAGTCTGGTTCAGGAAAAGGACACTGAAGACAAGGGGTGAGTTGTTGGTCGTTCATCCAGTCTATGCCAAGATCAACCCGAGGGCCCGGACCGACAACACAAGGTCTGTGTACCTTTCCCGATTCGGACAGGAGTGCTTGCTTCAATGATCGACCTCCCTCACAAGCCATTTCTCACACAACTGAGGGTCAGTGCCCTCAAACGAGATTTATGCATAGTGTATTGCCGGTTGGAAACGGAACCCAAGCGCTTGATCAGATCGTTTTGAACTTCCAAAAACGAGCAATCCTGCGGCATCCTAAGAACACAGCCAAGGGTGTGAATCCATCAGTCTCTAGATCAACAAGCGTCTTTCTGCAGACTGTGACCTGAACTTCATCTACGACGTCAAGGGTACCAAAGATCCTACAGTTGTGGAACTGAGGATGGAGGCACATTCTGACAATCTTTCTCCTAATTCATTGCCGCCAGCCTGTCTTTAGGCCAGCTGGGACCGTGGGGGAGGCTTTGCATCCGATATCAACCAGATCGACTTCTATGTCCCGTGCCCAAGAATACACACCCATCGGAAGAGCAAGCGGCCACCTCGCTAATCTGCCACGAGTTCACACCCATACTGACAAGGGCCGTCTTGGAGCTCGAGCCTGGTTTCCAAACCAGCGATTTTTTTGCACCGGCCCCAGATCCCAGTTTCTGATCTCCGGCGTCGTTTGACTGTCGAATCGCGGATCAACCATGACCGTTGTCCTAGCCATGTTCTATCGGTCCGTGCTCGCCCGTCCCATGTCGGTATGGTTGACCTTGCTCCCAACCATGCAGCAGACATATCTTGTGCCCAGCTGTGGTGCTGTCCTGTCACCTCTAGCATATCCGCCATGCTGATTCGGTGCTATAATGCACCGGCCACACATATTTTAAGTCTGTACGAATGCTTGTCATGATGTGCGAAGCCACGGAACCCCGAGGTCGCTTCGGGGGAACAATGGGTTACGGTGATACGCAGTGACGCCAAGGGCACGATAGTCTCGCTCAAATCCTTTTACATGCAGCCCGCCGTGAGAAGATCGTTGCAGGGGAGATGCTGCCCATTGGCAGCCGGTCACACCAGATATCATTCGTGGGCTTGAGCCTAGAGGAAGGTGGTTTGTTTGTGGAGTCAAGGCGGCGTCCCGATTCGCCATATCCTCCTCCCTCATAGTCTTCACTTCAGCTCAAATCGAGGTGCCTTCTCCCCACGCGGAATTCCCGCTCGTTTCCCTCGCAAGATCGCCATAATTGCGCCATTACACGTACCAAAAAGATTACCCAAACGGATAGTTCCTATCCTCCGCCTTGAGGTGTACAGATATCTCTCTGTATGCGCCCCCTATCATTGCCCTCTGGAAGGAGATAAGAAGTATCTTCCACCGTACTGCCACATATTCCCTCATTTTCTTTACAGGAGGAGGGGGGCACACTGCAGTTGCCTGCCTGACTGATGATGCCACCATGCCTGGTTGGTGGAACCGATTGTTGCTCAATTTACCAAGTTTAGCTTCGGCAGACTTAATGCCTCCCGTATGACAGCCAAGTTTGTCATGGAGAGGGGAAAGAGGGCGAGGGCGAGGGCGAGTTTCCGTCGTGAGGGGAACATGGGTAGTCGGCAGCAGGCTATATCGAAGCACTACTATACACCCTTCTGGTCGCCTCTTTAGGTCTCCCCCCATAGTCAAATTCGCTGCTGCCGCGGGGATGGCGCCGCCATGAGGAGCAAGATAGCGTTGCCAGCACATCAATGTGTCACCAGTCATGGGGCCCCCCCCCCTCTTCTTCCTCTTCTTCACCCCTCCCAGCTGCCCTCTCGGCCGCCATTAGGCGGAGCAGGTCGATCCCCTCCTCCGGGGACGCAGCTTATCGTCTCACGACAGCCGCTGAACCACGCCACCCACCACTTTGGCTTCCTCGTTTGTCAGGTTTACCGGTCTCTCTGGCATGTTGGTGGAGCTGGCACACGGTCACTCCAGGGATGTTGTGTGGTGAAGGCGCCATAAGACTCGGCGGATTCCGACTGGACTACGGCGTGGGCTGCTGACCATGTCTTGAACAGGCAGAATCTCTCGCGATATTAGAAGTCAGCAAGTTAAGTTGGCACTGGTGATGACACCAGCCTAGTCAACTCGATGAGCGAGGTCCTGCGGGTGAGACAGGCCGAGTCGTGATGGCTGTCTTTGTTGTTGCCTCCCATATCTGTGCCTCTTCTCTAATCACCCAGGGATCATGCTGTATCACTGGCATACTCAATATCCCCTGCCCATCCATAGGTGGTAATCAGTACGAACAAGAATCACACCTCGCTCTTCACCCCCCCTTGACGCCCATCACGTCCACACCTGCAGCCTTTGGGCCTAGTCTGGGCCAGGACACGTATAAGACATGCAATAAGAGGCCTCACTCGACAAGACCAGTGTCGTTTTGCTTTGTTGAAGAAGCAACCTGCTGCTTAGTATAAGGAGAGACATGCATGCATGGCCGCCTACCCATCCGCCCACAACCACGCACACCCGCACTGAGTGGTAGTGGTGGTCTCGCTCCGTTCCCTTCCACTCTCCGAGAACCTTCGTCCAGTAGTCCACGACCAAGCGTCTGTGATGTTCCATTACCTGCCCTTCGATCATGATGATCCGTGACGGATTCCGAATGGAGCTGCTCCGGGTGGCTCTTCTCCACGCTCACTGTTGCCTCTCTTAGACCTTCCCTCACGAAGGGCGATGATGACAGCCTGACCACGTCAGCTGTCTCAATTTATTTTCGCCGGACTCATGTAGCATCAGGAGATAGTCTCACATTTATCACTGTCCATGCCCACAACCGGCTGAGTTAGCCGCATCGTGATCCGAGAATGGCAAGCCGCGCCACCAGTTCTGTAATCACGACGACGTGTTAGTCTCCAACCCATTAATTCTGTCTGACCTCTTTCTTTTATATCCTCATGCTTTAACATGTTTTGTTACACTTGACATCTGATATCATGACAACCAGAGAAAGAGCAGAGCAGATGACGATAGAGAGGGGGTATAATTGCTAAATAACGCAAACGGCTGGCACACTAACACAAGCATTATTACACACACACCACAAGCCCAAGCCTTGCCCGGCTCTTTCTTCTGAAGAAAGGGGAGGGAAGAGAAGGGGGGAGGGGGAAGTGGGAGCCACAAAAAATGTTGATGTTCCTCAACCAACCACAGCCCAACCAGCAACACGCCATCAGAGAACAGCCCCCCACCGAGAGGCCAAAAACATTTCGTTTCCCCCACTTGTAAAACCGGAGCGTCTTCCCCCTCCATCCACCGCTTCCAAGAAAGGCCCACACTCTTCCATGTTCCTGACTCTTTCCCCTTTTTTTTTAACTCTCGGCGCAGCTCTAGCGCAGCTTACTTGCTTTTGCTTCCTGACCTTTCCCGTTCCGTCTCTCTACCCTCCCGTCATCCGTCCGGGTACTTCCAGTTGATGTTATGGCTGTGGTAGTAGTGGTGGTGTCCCTCAAATTCATTTGGCGATGTAGGTAGCTGGGTCTTCCGATTTGACAGAGAGAGTTTAGACGTGGGTGTGTGTGTGTGTGTGTGTGTGTGTTCCCCAAAAGACACATGTCGAATTACAAAGATTGGTAAAGACTGAAGGTATTTTTTGCGTTCCGCTCCCAGATAAAAAAGAATGAAAAAGGAAAAAAAAAGAATTGATGCCGATGATGATGATGATGATAATTATGCAAAAGAAACGCCGTTCGCCTTCCCCAAATCGGAAAAGGAAAGCTCCAAGATGAAAAAAAAGAAAGTCATTTCATTCATCAGGGTGTGGGCATCGTTGGTGTTGTTACTGTTATTGTTGTTGTTGGTACATCTTGTCGTTTGCGAGATTCTGAGCGTGAAAAAAAAAAAAAAAAAAAAGAATAGAGGACTGTTGCGTAGTCCGTCCTTCTTCAGCCGTGGCAGAGGGGGCACTGTCCGGGCTGCATGATGTAGCGCTCGTGAGGGCCTCTGGGACACGACTGTTGACGGCTTCCGTCAACCGAGGTGCGGAAGAAGTGGACTCCGGGGTCGACACAGCCCGTATAAATGTAATAGTTTTTGGTGAAGTCGCACATTTTCTGTGTCTGAGTGCGCGCGTGTGTGTGAGTGTGTTGTCTATAGAAAGGAGTCAGCTTGGTGGATCGAGACAAACCGAGGACGGCACACCGCACGTACAGAGTCAAATGTCTGATGCTGGTCAGACTGAGTATTGTTGAGATGGTGAGGCAAGGGCAACGTGCTGAATTTGGTGATGAGATGGTTGAGGACTGAAAGAGAGGAGGCAGTGACCCGAGTTTATATAAACAAAAAAGAGATACAGTGTGGATGGGGGTATAGTTGGAATGCAACCGAGACCCAGTATAGATGGACCCCACTCCGGAGACGAAGCGTAAAGGCAAGAACAAGGTCAGAAGGCTGAGGCGTAAATCAAGCGGGATTCTATGCGTATGGAGAACCCTCAGAACACCACCCCAGATATGTCTCCACGGGCCCCCTGTCTTGACCGTTGCGGGTGGTTGCTGGAAACTAAATAACCCGAAGAGATATCAGAAATGCCAGTTGGCCCAAGCTGAGTGGCTTTTCACGGTTAACGGTCCCTATGAGGCGGCAGGTAGAGAACGGCAAACCAGGACAGCTGTGTCGGTGTTTGGCCAGTACGTGGTATGCTGGTGGATTCAGGCTCCTGAACAAATCACCGTCCGCATTTATGTCCTGGGATAGTGTGGAGCCGGGCGTGATCGTCGTATGTTGGACAGTGCAAAGAGAGGTCTCTACATGAAGCAAAGGAAAATAGCAACGAGGAAGGGGTGTGGTGGATGTGGCTCCATGTTAAGAGCTGATGGAAACAGGGAAATATCACTGTCTTGGCCCAATGCCTGCCTGTCCATTGTATAGCATGGGCTCATCAAGAGGGCCAAGAAAGAGGAAAGGTAAACGATGGTCAAAGAGGTACTCTCCCGGCCCAGGGCAGTCGAAACGGCCCTGGTCCTGGGTACCTGAGTTTGGCCGTCACATGTGGGGCGGGCAGAAAGAAAACGGTCTGCGCGGCGACGGGTACGAATACTGAATGGTCCTATCCATGCAGGTCATCGCACCGATGCGTGGTTTCGTCGTGGTTTTCGGACAGGGGACCGGGGATGGAGGTCCTCTGAAAAAAAAAAAAAAATGTAGATGGCGCACGTGCAAGTCTCGCAGCGGGCAGCGGACAACGGGCAACGGTCCCAAAAAGCGGGCAGCGCGTTGAGAGAGAGTTCCGAGAAAAGCACCGCATGTCGGTCTCCTCAGATTGTGCACCTTGATGGATGACACTTTCCCCTCGTGCCTGGGAGCCAACCAGAGCCCAGAGCTTATCCGTCTCGAAGCGACGCGTGCATCCTGCGAGGTAAATCGGCAGCATTCCTCAGTGTGTGCCCTTGCATTCGCGAGTGCGTCTGAGGGGCAGAGCTTGGAGCACCGGGGCAAGGGGATGTTTGGTGGGGTGGTGGGGTGACGAGCAGAGCTCAGGGGGTGAACGGACGGGAAGGGTGGGATGTGGAGCGTGCACGGAAGGTGATGAGAAGGAGACAGACGACCCTCAACCGGATTATCTCCGATCCCATCTTCTCCTCCAGTCGAAGGAGACGTGATTGATGAGATGGGATTGGTGAAAAAAAAAGGGTGTGCACGAGGCTTGTGCGCAGCAGTAGCGAAAAGTGAGCAAAAGAGTGTGGAACGGAGGAGTGGCGTGTGTTTTGCTGCTCCAAAAAGCTTGCCCTGGTCTGCGCACTGACGACGCCGAGCAAATCCGCGACATCTCCAGAAACTTTGGACCACTGATGCACCGCTTCATGGACGATCCGGTACTTGGTGACATGCGGCCGACCGAAGTTGGGCGGTTATCGAGCTCTGCGAAACCAGACGAGAAGAAGGTCATAATTCGGAGCTGCTATAGCATCGACGTTGGGCAGATGACCTTTTGGTTGTGGGGATGGTGGTTTCTGAGATTAGCAATATCAGACAAAGAGTGTGCATGAATATCCAGCATCTTGCCCGACTTTGTGTTTCTCTGGTCCCGACAAAGTATGTAAGCTCAATATTTGGCTTCCAGATATCCGTATATTGAGTGTGTGTGCGAACATGATGGATGCCTTGCAGGACTGCAGCAGTGTTCCTTGGGACGGCCATTGGGTCATAGGTGGTGGTGAAGGGGGTGAAGCACGACGCATTGAGCCATAAACAGTATCAAATCCACATGACTGCCCACCATCTAGGTTACAAACGCCATTGGACACGCAAAATTCCATCGAGTGCGGACGTATGGTGGAGTAGTTCGGGAACACCACGCTGCGGGGCCGTCATTCTCGAGACAATTTCGAAAAGTCAAAAAAGACTGATGGCGAGGTCAAAGCACCAGTGTCAAGAGAGTGCTTTGCGTGCCGTAACATCGCCCATTGCACTCATGCACGCAGGCTTCAGGGAGCAAAGTCCACCCAGATCTGGGCTGTTCACCATGATGCTGGATGAGCCTGACGGCTTGGCTTTCCCTTCCGGGAGATTCGAAACCGTTTTTGGTTTTCGAGATGGAGGGCTATAATGGCAGGCATCTTTGGTAGTACTTGATGATGCAACCTCACCCAATGTGCAAATTGACGTAAAGCGGGCTGAGCAAGAGCAAGTGAAAATGGCCGTTCGTCACTTTCAGCATGCCCCAATGAAGCGAGCCCCGAACGAGACACGGAAGACATGTCTCTCCCAGGGGGCTCAAGGCTCGTATCCCCAGCTTTCGGGTTTTCAGTAATAAGCTTGCATATGTGCGAGTATGGGAGATCTCAGTAAACTGCCGATGCTTGAGATGACCTCTGTTCTGAAGCGATGTCTCAGCTGCTTGTGGAAGGCAGATCCGGGCTGCCCAAAACGGAGATGCGATCTGCCGGCTGAAGACAAACTCCCCACGGAACACATCGTGAAGCTCGCCGAAACCGCTGTGGGGAAAGCTACCCTGTTCTAGCATGCACGCAAGGTTGGCGATCTGCGCAGGGACCAAGAGAAATAACTGCCTGATGATAACAAGTCATCACCTGTTGCTGAGGGCGGCATGCTGACGAACTTGCTGGTTGTCAGCCCGATAAACGCTCTGTTGGCGGCTGTGGTGAGCTAGCCATAATTTGGCCTGTCAATATCATAGCTGGTAAGGGCCACAATGGTGGAAGGGCGCTAATATATGGCTGAGTAGGTTGTCCTGAGGCTATTTCTAGTATATTGCGTCCTTGCTCAGAATCTTTCTCGTCGGTCGTTCCAGACTATGCTTGCGGCTGGGACGGAACCCCCACGACACGGCACGTTGCTGTGAGTAGACAGACACTGCGTATCTTGCTGGTCGTTTCTGCCGACAACGAAACGACAAAATGTGACAGATCAACCATAAGCGGGGAGTATCTTGTTTGGCAGTCGTCTGTGATTGTCGAGATGGTGTTGTAGCTGCTCCCCTCTCTACATGTCAAATTGCTTGCTGCTCGCCCCGCTGCATGGATAGGAATGGGGCATTCCGTCATATGTTTGCGGGTCCGATTTGATCTTTTTTTGTCGCAACGGCGACTGAGTGCAACGTTAACGAACTTGGTTGCTTGGCTGAGCACTGTTTTCTGCCAAGTCCACCATCTCCGAACGGACGTGACAGCTCGAGGCCCTCAAGATGGAATCTCTTCACGGCCCAGTTCCCCGGTCCCCTGCCCTTCTCTCCCCGGGCACGCATAGACAACTCGATGGCGGATGCAGCCATAACGTTCCGGGACGATCACAAACGTTGAGCGCCTCGTGTGGAGGGTCAGGATAAGGAAGGAGCGTGGGAGCGTGGGAGGTCGTCGCTATGCGTGACGGGATTCGGTTGAGGCTGTTTTGGGCTGCGAGGGGTGCCCTGGCATTGACCTATTGATCACCCGGAATGGCGGCCTTTTCGCTGTCCATCAATTCGTCTTGTAGCCAGTGGGCTGTTAAGACGACGTTGTAGCGGCGCGAGGGACATGCACAGAGCGTCCAGTGGCTGGTACAGAGTGGAATCACACACGGCGGCGGCGACGGCAGGGATTCAAAAGAGGGGATGTCAAAGAAGAGCTGCAATGCAGCCCGAACACGTTTTCTGTGAGCACTGATGGTTCCTGTTCCTGAAAGCCCCTGCTCTTAGACCTGGACCCCGCAGCTGGAGCCCCACCATCTGCAGGGAATTCCACATTTAAGAGCCAAACACCCGTACCCTGCCCACCAAGCATCAACCATTAACCACATCACGTCACAGGGCAAGGAACGGCCCGAACTGATGTTCATGTTCATCAGCAAGCAAACGGCAAATTTGCGTTCAGCTGCATTTCCTAAACATCGTGGCCGGCACGCCAAAACGCATATCACAAAAGCGTGGATTGGACGTCGGTATCACGGCCCACCCCAGGTCAAGCCATATCAGAGACAACTTACTACGACACGAATTATGCGCTCAGGCGCTGCTGTTCAGTCGTGTCTACCTAAAGCCCGAGCTACCGTACAGGAACAGATGCGTCAAGACGATAGACGGTGGGGCGAGGGCGCCATTTACCCTTGGTTACTCTCCCATCAGGCCGAAGTCTTGTCGAGAGTTTGAGATGAGATGGATGGTAATATCAGACCAGGTCGACGGGAAATCTCCGGCATTGGGCGGCAGTCCTTTTCCACTGTAAAATAATCCCCCGACCTGCGACCGGAGTAATAACCGTGTCATGATATGCTGATTCTTGGGCCAAGTTTGTCGACGATGACCCCGCCAAGACCTGGACTCCGGGCCAAAAGCTGTCGATTTTTGACCCAAGCGGTAATCTCATCGACTCAAAACACGATCCTCTGTGGATACGACTCGAGGTCTTCACCACCATCCCTTCTAAAATCGTCTGATATGCGGTCAGCTCTTGTCCTTCAAGTACGTCGATGTGCATGTCGCGCTCTGACAGCACTGGGACGCGATGCAAGGGCATACCAATGCCGAGTGGACCGTCGACATCAACCGCCGAGCTCGCCCAGTCTAGCTCCTGACATCGTCAAGACATGCAGGGGATTCCGAAGCAAGCTGGGAGCTGGGAGCTGGTCGATCGGCGACCTCGCTGCCGAAACCATGCCGGACCGGTGATTGAAGTGGTGTGTGAAGTGGCGTTTCTGCAACAGTGCCTTCAGTGGCTGCCCTTGACCCGAGGAAACTTGCGGCTGCAAGTCAGTCGTACTCGTGCATGATGATGCTCCTCTGCATGCATGTTTTTCTTCAGTCAGATGCGCACAAACCAGGTTGCTTCGATATATTATCGCTTGGCAGGCCCTTCCCGCACCCGAGCAGCAAGATGCAGCTGTCCAGTTGTGACAAGGCGCGCATCCGCTTAGATTTCTCCTCCAAGCCTAGCTCCCTAGCTATAGATACATCAGGTTAGAACTCAGTCGTTGCCACGCCGCTTTGTCAGACGCAAGTCTTCTTTCCTTTGCAGTACCGGTACAGAGGACACAAAATCGAAGCCCCCCGACATGGCATCGCTCGCTGTTTCTCTTCGTAGTTTCGGCAGCGGACCCCTGTTCGCTCCTTAACCCCTTCTGATTTTAGAGATCGCCGACTTATACAGCAAAACTCCATCGCTCCTTACGTGGGGTACACTATACTACGACGTTACCAGTCTGGGTGGGGGTTCTACTTTTCTCTTTTGTGCTTGAATGCTCTTTTGACGCATTTTCCATCATCCCCACATTTTGTCTTGCCCTTCTTGTGAGCAGGGCATCTGTTTCCCCCTTCTTCTCAGGTCCCCCGGGAATAAGAGAAGCGGTCACCAACAAGAAAAAAACTGGCCAATCTTATCGCGATTATGAAGAGAAGTTTCAAACGCATTGGCCGAGTTACTTCGTCGTTGTTGCCCCCCAGAACCGTTTCACCGCCGGCTTGTGAAGAAAGGATGGAAGCAAGCCTTCCGGAGATTAACGAAATGCCACGTGCCCACAACGTGTGTGTCGGGTGTGCGTGCGACCTGTTCCACATTCCACAAACGTTACTCCCGCGGCTTGATCGTATTCGGTTTTTTTTTTCTCCCCCTTCTCATCAACCTCTGCGTACATACACTAAACCCCGTTCTCCACAACACCACGACTGGTGATCCTTGGCGTGGTGGATTGAAGGAATTTTCAGACACACCCACGGAGCTTTCCGTGCACTACCTACGGACAGCACCAGGTTTGGCAACGTATAAACGGCAAAGCCGGCAGTTGACGGGCTAGCGTTGCGAATTTCCAGTCGGTGGTGTGATGACCAAAAATCGAATGTCATTGCGTAGATCCTAGTTCCGCATCATGTGTACTTATGGTCCGCGCGGTTATCGTATGTTTTCGGGTATCAAACGGATATAATCTGCGAGCATCAAGTAGTATCAGGCTGATTAAGGCAACTATACGATTTCACGACACGAATTCTCAGCGTACCTAACAATTGAACATATGATTTGAGCGTTTGAGTGAGACTGATGAGGCCAAGCCAACTAGATGGCAAAATGAACTAGAGGAAGGTGAAAAGCCTGAGAATCAACAGGTAGGCATTGTCTGCTGCCAGTTCCGAGTAGCATAAAAAACTGGGAAGTTCCGTTGCTCGCTAAACTTCTAACACACCCTTGCGTTGCTTTCAAGATTCACTTGACCACCTCGACTCTACTACCTAGGTATCCAAAGGATGAATCTGGATCTCAGTAAATGTTATGTGTCCTCCGAAACACAAATTCTACCCAGTCTACCTATTGTGGCCCAACTATCTGAACCTGCTCACCGGTCCCCTTCGTACCGTAGCTTCCATTCTACTTGTCATCACTTTTCTCAAAGACTCTCTTAGAAACACTAAATCTGTACTCATGTCCGTTCCCTTGGAACATCCAATCATCAGCCATTCAACCGCGTCCATCGCTGTAGGTGTACGGAACTTCTGATACCACCTTACCTTACCTGTGGACAAGGACGTCAATTTGGTTCTACAAGTTGGCATCTCCATATCTTTCGGAATCTTGAATCTCAAGCCGCTGGAGTGGCTCTGAATAAGATACGTCGCCAGCTAAAATATGCGTGGGAATTTTCCACCTGTCCACAACCCCCCTGAGGGACTCAAAAAGACTGATGCAAATAGCTCGATTTTCCAAGCTTGATCCCACCTGATATCAGATATTCCTTGACCGAGAAGTGGGCCAGCCGTATTTGAGTTTGGCTACCTGACTTACCTATATCGGCTGAGTGAGATGGCGGAGAAAGTGACACAAGACTCGAACAAGCGGTGAGAAGACGGTTCCAGTAGATCCCAACGTTCCTGATGCGAGGGCTTCCGTTGGGGTTGATGAGAAGAACATCCGAGAACTGGCCGACTTTGAGATCTTGCTTACCTACCTAGCCGAGACAAGTGCTAATAATATCAGTCGAACATTTTTGACGCTTTTCTTCTTTAGTCGAGCCAAAATACGTTCATACGTTGCCGGGAGATCCTGTGGGAGCGACGACAACACGTCGTCAATGTCGTTGGAGCTGGTACGGATTTCCAAGGCATCAAGCTGGAATTGCACCCAGCGAAACCTGTTTAGCTATAGGTTACCTAGACCTTGGTGCTCACGATATTTGGAGTCCCGCACCGTCACTTACATGCCTCTAGCCTTTTGAGCTCAAAACGTCCTGAACCTTTGCTTGAACGCTCTCGCCCCATGTTCCGAGGACTCCATCCGATGCCCGATAGATAGTGCAATGCCTGCGTCAACATTGGCACCTTCCAGTCGCACCCGTGTGGAAATGTTTTGTAATCCAAGCTCGATGTCCCGTTCTGGACGACTGAGTGTAAGAAGATGAACGCTAGGCACCTCTGCAATGGTCCTCATATGCTTCGTCAGAGGCTTTCCGCTCAACACATTCATCCAAGGCATCTTTGAGCATAAAAGCTTTGGGAAATTGGCCGAGGCTTATTGTGACTAGGTACCTGGAGCAAGTCGTTGCAACCTCCATGCTGAAAGAACTTGCCCAATGTAAGGCAGGTTCGTTTACTGGGTGGAAGATCTCAAATCCAGATTCTACATCATGCCGTCGTTGAAGAAGGGGCTTCCCCTCCCACTTCCTCGCCCCCAAATGTGGTGGCAGTCTCAGCAGTGTAGGTAGCTTGCCTTACGACTGGAGCCTTCCCAGACGACCAGTGCGGCTCCATGTCGCACAACAAATATTTGGTTGCGGTCAGCGGCTGGCACAGGATTATCTGAGCTGAAAATGATATTTTTTGACCATGTAAGAAACGACAGCCTCAGGCTGTTGGTCAGTCTCCCGTCTGAAACGTGAAGGACGAAACTGAGCTTTAAAAATATATGTACAAGGAAAAGACCAACCCTCTACACTCCATGCCAGTCATTGCTCGTGAAACCAATAGTCATGCAAATTGCTGCACGTTCACTGCCCAGAGGCAGTCACTTCCACATTGGGCTTATCATCTTGCATCTTCAGGTTCTTCATGTCTGAGGATATCCCCGTGAATGGGCATACACCAGCTGTGGGGCTGTCTTTGCCCTTTTGTCCGCCGGCGGGGCAAGCTGTTGCTGTGTCATCGCTGCCCTCAGAAATGCCATCTTCCTCGTTAAGGACCTTCTTCCCGTGTAGCCAGCCCTCCTTCTCGATTTCACCAAAGTCCATGCCGTCTGTAAACTCCTCGCCATCATGAACATACCACTTTGTGAACAAATCGTTCTGAATCCAGATAACCTTGCCAAGTGCTTTGACGATGGCGATTTTGCGCTGGATATGCAAACGCGGATGTGAGAGGATGGCCTCAGTGAGGACGTCCTGAATGACAGCGAGACCAGCCCCGATATGGATGTACTCGATGTGTAACGGGTGTGTGCGGCCGATGCCAGTGTGCATCATGCCGACTTTGTCGAGGTACTCCCAGAACTCCATCTGCGCAGGATCCGAACACAACTTCTTAAGGTATGCTCTGAGAAACATCTTGCGATGGAGAATTTGGGGACTTTCCTCGTCTGGTTGCTCGTCCATGGGACCCTCAAACGCTGTTGACCTGGTGGTGAAGGCTCGTGCGGTAATATCATACTGCAGCAGTTTCTTGTACACAATATTGACGACGGCTGGGATCAGAGCTTGGATGTATTTGCTGCCACTCTTCAATGCTTCGATGTCACCTGATCGGATCGGTTAGAGTTGTTCAGCTTGGAAAGAGGGGGAGAGATGGCCACTTACTAACGCCAAAGTCAAGAAAGGAATGCAAGTATCTGACTCGGGCCTCGAGACTGGTGTAGAGAGACTTCCGGTCGATATGCTGCATTGGGCGGTTCTTAGAGGCCGGCATTGTGATGTGGTTGCGGATGACTTGCGGAAGGAATGAGGTTGGATGGTTGCTGTTTAGGGTAGTATAAGTGGGGACAACCGAGATCCGGGGTAAGACAGGGATGGTTGCGGAGTTGGAAAATGAGGCCAAGAAGACCAAATGATGCTGCTGAAGTCAAGATATCGAGGGGGAAGAGGAAACGGTGTGCTTTTCAAGCATTCTGTCGACTTGGGTCCCGGAGTCTAGAATGGAGTCTGGAGTTTGGTGTTGCGTGGTGTGACCATGACGCATGGGCTCAAGGTGGTGCGATGTTGAAGGCCGCATCGAACCATTTGGTGTCGGAACATATTGCCGCTACCTGATTGGTCACACTGGGGCCATTTACACTCAAAAAAGGAAAGATGTCAACAGTGCGCATTCATTATTTAGGAATGGTTACTGTGTAATTGTTCGTGGGATTTCATTCTTCCCAGTGCAGAACCGACAACAATTGCCATCTGTCAGCCAATGCTCTTGCTTCGCAATGACACACATACCAAGATGCCAAGCCCTGAACCCGAACACAACAAATCAAGATAGCACCAGCCTTCATGGATGGGATACTGAGTTTGTCAAGTATGACCTCATTGTATCCGTTGTTACACAAGTCAGACCAGTCTAAAATGGCGGAGAAATGAGTACTGGAATGTTGCGCCCAGGTCGCGAGTGGTCCTTTGACTTCAAAAATATTCATGGTGAAGCCAAGCTGCCTGCCTTATAGTATAGAGTCAATGGCCGTATAACCCACACAGTAATGTTGACCATTTGCGCTCATCACGGGGGAAATCCAGCACAGTAGGTGGTCATAGAACGCAGTACGCTTTGCAACACCCCCGAAAATTTGAAAGTCTAGAACTATTGCAGAACAAGCACTTACTCTCTGGTTGAAACGTCGAAATATGGTTGTCCTTTTTTGCTTCGGCCAGGACCGTGGAGGAAAAAGGATCGGGCGGATGCGCCTATCGAGGCATCCGGGCATGTTGACAGCGACTGCTTTGACCAAGCTCTTGTTCAGACCGAGAGCGGCTCTGCAAACCTATTACACTCTGGTGTTAGAACTAGCAGACTGGAAGGTTGAATTGAACTACGATATGTGGCCATTGAAAAGGACCACCCTAAGCTAATCAGTATACCTTACTTTAGGCGGTCCCTAATGTTACAATATTTTCTTCTTCGACTTTGGTTTCGGTGTCGAGTGGAAAACTTCCTTTATGAGAGATCCTGTAGTGAGCTGTTGCTTCTACCACAAGCCAGCAATCAACGGGGAAGATAAGTATGATTACTGAAAATATCAGGGGTCAAATAAGTTATGATGGTATCATTATCGAATATTGGCGACGCATACGACCTTTGGCGTTGAAAAATAAGTGGAAATCGAAAGGACCGTGGAAGAGTTGGGTCTGGGTCACCATCGGCAAGCGAAATTCGAGGCTCTACTGAACCATCGCTGTCGAACTGGGCTGATGATTACAACAAGAAAGCGGTCACTCTGTATCGACCAGAGATGAGGACTTCGAGATAATCGAGTTAGTGGACTGGATGAACCGAAACAGCAGCTCTAGACCATGATGCCGCAATCTCGCCGGCTCAGTTGGACTGATATGCTGGTGTCAGGAGGTTCGATATTGGGTGGCAGAGCCGGTTGGCAAATGGTGGGTGAGGCTGTTCGTGATTGGCACATGTCTCAGTACCTATCAAAGTGGGATGAAAGCGGAAAGAGGCACATGAGAAATTTATTTTGGCTCTTGTATCTGCATTTCCGTCACTGTCGCTATTGGTTGCCTGCAACTATATGCCTCATGATGGTCTGCCGTCGACCTTGGCACTGATGAGGATCGAGAACAGCCCCCCTTTTCAGGCCCCTTATTTTGCCACGGATGGGGGTTAGGGTTGTTTTGCCCATCCCCATCCCACCTCACGATACCTAGACAGTGGGGGCTTTTGGGGGTCGTTGGTGGGACAACTCCTGACTCGACAGGTTTGTGCCCCGGATGTTCGACTCTATGCAGCGCAACAAATGGTATCGAGTAAAAGAAAAACAGGGACCGCGGTAGAAAAAGAAACGTGGTTGCATTCGCCAGCGACTTGATGGAGCAAAGTGTTTGGAGCACAAAACGACAAATCACAATTAGATATTCAGCAGCTCCCATTTGTCGGGCGCTGGTTGTGTACGAGGAGGTATTATGCAGCGCAGGCCGTTGGCCAATCGGTTGGCGGCGATAAGCTTACCGCTCGGAGGCGGCTCCTGGGTGTGGGATCCCGCATGCGAGGGGAAGCCCCGGGGAAGCTTGGGTGCCCCTCTGCCCCTCGTTGTGCTGATGGTGGTCCTGTCTCGGGAAACTCAGCCCCAGATATTGGAATGCGACCGCGTCCAGTCCCAAATGGGTGTCTGAATGCATTTCCTGGGTGTCTTTGTCAGGAGGCTATCACCGCTTTCACCCCGCGATCACCCATGAACCACCTGCCACCCCAAGATAAGCGGGGCTGGACTCTTACCTTGTTACCTTATCTCGTCGCAAACCAAGCAGCGCCGCCGCGTTTGATTGCGCCTCTGTCCGTTATCGGGTGCTGAAGCTTAAACCCCACGATTCCTGCCATCGCCACTGACAGACGAACCCCCCTACATATGAAATCTTCCCACTGCAGTCTTTATTAAAAGCCCCAAACCACCTCGGGGAACACCGTTGCGCCCTATCCTTTCATATTTTCCAGATTTCCGACGTTTGAGCTCAGTCCTCCCACCGTGCCCTCACATCATCCGCAATCATGGTATGTGGCCCCGCCAACACACTCCAGCCTTGGCATATTACAACCAGCCCTATACATGGGTTATGTTGCCTATGCCATGCGTGCGCACAATGCCGCCAATGGTATTCTCGCGACGTGATATGGAGAGCCAAGCTAACCACGATGTTCGACGACAACTGCAGGCGACTACCGAGTCCTTCCTTTCCAATGCCCAGAACGTGAGCAGATCCCGACTCTGACTCTGGCGCCGGCCAAGCCCGCCGCTATTTTTGCGACTCGTGCTAACTGATTGGCGCGCAGCTCCAGAAGTTCCTGACTCTGGACCAGAGGGGGAAGATCATGGCCGAGTACATCTGGTGAGTCCCCCACGCTGTCCCGCTCAATCCCCGCACCGCGGTGGCTGCTGCAACCCCAACCAAATCGGACCAATGGGGGGAAAACAGCCGTTAACAGTATGTGTCTAGGATTGATTCCGAGGGCGGCACCCGTTCCAAGTCAAGAGTAAGCAGAGTTTCCGGAACCAAAGACCCAAGTCCCGATCGAATACTTACCAACCCCCCCGAAAACAGACACTCGACGAGAAGGAGGGCGGCTACACGCCGGATGATCTTCCCATCTGGAACTTTGACGGTTCATCCACCGGCCAGGCGCCTGGCGACAACTCAGATGTCTACCTGAAGCCCGTATCGGTTTTCCCCGATCCGTTCCGTCTCGGCGGCAACATTCTCGTCCTTTCCGAATGCATTGACAACGATGGCAACCCCAACAAGTACAACTTCCGTCATGAGACCGCCAAGCTGATGGAGGCCCACGCCGTTCATGAGCCCTGGTTTGGCCTTGAGCAAGAATACACCCTCCTCGACCTCAACGACCGTCCCTATGGCTGGTATGTTCTCCTTGAAATATGTGTCTCGGAGCAACGTGAGACAGATGCTGATTTGGCCCCAGGCCCAAGAACGGTTTCCCCGCCCCTCAGGGTCCTTACTACTGCGGTGTGGGTGCCGGCAAGGTTGTGCAGCGTGACATTGTCGAGGCTCATTACCGTGCCTGCTTGTACGCCGGTGTGAAGATCTCTGGCACCAACGCCGAGGTCATGCGTATGTTTTCACGTGACGCTGTACGACGTTAGACACAAGATTGCTAACATGCACAACAGCCGCCCAGTGGGAGTTTCAGGTTGGCCCCTGCCTCGGCATCGAGATGGGTGACCATCTCTGGCTCGCCAGATTCCTTTTGCACCGGATTGCCGAGGAGTTCGGCGCCAAGGTTTCCGTTCACCCCAAGCCTATTCCTGGCGACTGGAACGGCGCTGGTCTCCACTCCAACTTCTCTACCAAGGAGATGCGTGAAGAGGTACGATACATGTTTGGAGACGGGTAACTTGCCGCTGCGAGTATACGCTGACAACTGTGACTGTAGGGTGGCATGAAGTACATCGAGGCTGCCATCGAGAAGCTCGGCAAGAGGCACGCGGAGCACATTGCTGTCTACGGCGAGGATAATGAGAAGCGTCTCACCGGAAAACACGAGACCGGTGCTATTGATCAGTTCTCATACGGTGTTGCCAACCGCGGCTGCTCCATCCGTATCCCAAGAGAATGCGCCGCCAAGGGCTACGGCTACTTTGAGGATCGTCGCCCAGCCTCCAACGCTGACCCTTACCAGATTACTGGCATCATTATGGAGACGTATGTTCTATCTTATCTCGCTTTGAAAGAGGACCGCAAACTAACCTGACACAGTTGCTTCGGTGCTGTTTAAACGCAGCACATCATTTTATCAACGATACCATTTCGATTCGACTGCCACTTCGTGTATAGGAGGGAAATTATTATCGGCGTTCGGGAATTCAAGATGAGGCTTCTCATTTGATCTTGCAGTCTTTTCGTCATGGGTGAGGGTAGAATGACCATGTAGTATGAGAATTTAGCGATGAAAAGCCATTTGTGCTGTCGCTTACTCGCTTGCAGCGTGTAAGTCGGCAATATATTTCCCTTTCGGGACGGTATCCATCTCTTTCTGTCAACATGGACCAGGGCTGTCAGTGGAAGCTTGGCATCTTGAGTGCCGGCATGAGTCACCGAGGATCATCCATATACAGGATCAATCATATTCTGGATTTGAAAGCCGATTTCTGAGGTGTGGTTTCCGTTCGAATCAACATCGAAATTGAAATGTCTTGTCAAGCAAAGGTTCTGGTTACCGGTTCGTCGGGCCATCTGGGCAAGGCGCTCATGCTTACCCTGTCAGACTACGGGTACACTCCGATTGGCATTGGTATGTACTTTCCGCTTTTCTTTCTCCATCTATACACCCCTGACGCGGAAGCTGACCTTGAGTGCACAAACAGACATCAAGCCCAGCCCTCTCACCACCCACGTCGGATCCATCGCCGACCCTGACTTTGTGTCGTCCGTCCTCACCACACTCCACCCCGACATTTCATTTGTGATCCACACCGCCACGCTCCACAAACCGCACATCTGCTCTCACACCAAGTCCGACTTCATTGCCACCAACATCACCGGCACGCTGAACCTGCTCGAGGCGAGCGTTGCCCACGGCGGCGTCAAGACGTTTGTTTTCGTCTCTACTACATCTGCGTTTGGGGGCAGTCTGACTACAGCGCCGGGGCTTCCGGCCGTGTGGATTAACGAGAGCGTCACGCCCAAGCCGAAGAACATCTATGGCGTGACGAAAGTTGCGGCGGAGGATGTGTGCGAGTTGGTGAATAAGGAGTATGGGCTTCCGGTGGTGGTGCTGCGGACGAGCAGGTTTTTTCCGGAGGGGGATGACGATGAGGAGAGGAGGGGGAGTATGGGGGATGATAACCTAAAGGTGTTGGAGTTGGGGTATAGGAGGGTGGATATTGCTGACGTGGTGGGGGCTTGTGTGAAGGGGATGGAGAAGGGGCCGGGGCTGAAGGGAAAGTGGGGGAGGTATATCATTTCTGCGCCGACGATTTTTGAAAAGGGGGTTGGGGTGCTGGAGGGGTTGGATAGGGATGCGGGGGGCGAGTATGAGAGGGCGGTGGCGGGGGTGGGGGAGGTGTTTGGGGGGAAGGGGTGGAAGTTTTTGCAGAGGGTAGATCGGGTTTATGATGGTGATTTGGCGAGGCGGGAGCTGGGGTGGGAGGCCGTGTATACGTTCGAAAGGGCAGTGCGGATGGTGAAGGAGGGGAGGGAGTGGCGGAGTGAGTTGACGGGTCGGGTTGGGAAGTTGGGGTATCATGATGTGAGTACGGGGGTTTATACCATTAGGGAGCAGTAGCAGTGATTACCAGATGCATGGATAAGGCGTTTTGATTCATTTCTCTTGAAACGTCATTTGAATGGTGACCAAATATAATGAATGTCTGTCTGAACCCAAATGTAGTAGAAGCTGAAGTGATCTTAGCTGTGATGTACACTCAAGTAGTGGAAGAAGAAAGAAAGTCGTCCTCATCAAAGTCATCAATCGGGCCAGCTGTGTAAGCGGTATCACCCTCCCAATCTTTGCACAGTAACTGGTGAGTCCAATACTCATCGTCCTTGTACATGTCGAGATTTCTCCAGTCAACATGCTTGGAATTTGGCCGGGATAGCTCTTGTTGCACATACGCCATGTACTCGATCTGGTCTGGCGTCATATTGTGGTTGCCTGTCCTAAGTTCATCTGATGGGATGGTCAAAGGGAAAGAGCCGTAGCAAGCGTAATGAAAGTATGACAGCAGAGTCTTGCAAGCATGGATGTAGCCTCTTGTCAACTGCCCACCGCGGTTACCCATCTTGAGTCCTTTCCAGGTTGTCATGGCGATCATGTCCTTGATGATCCAGCCGGTGTTGGACATCATGACGAAAAGGGTGAGGTAAATCTCTAGCCAGTTTGAACGGTCCTTCTCGTCGATTTTGGCCTTGAGCCTCCTCAAGAGTTCTTCTCTCATTGGTGCCAAGAGATCTGCTATCACCAGGTTGTCAAGCTGGGTATCCATAATCGGCGTGACTGGAATAAATCCGTCGTAGGGATGTCCGGGCTCGGTAGTTGGGTAAGCACCAATTTCCTCTCCTCCCTCAAAGACCTTCCAGTGGCTTTCGATGAAGCGTGCGGCAACCCAAGTGTCGAGGGCAAGCGATACGAGTTTACTCTACGGACGAGGTTAGCAGGATTATTCAAGAAAGTGCAGATGGTAGCGTACCTGACCAAAGGCCGAGAACCTCAGGGCAGACTCGAAGGTCTTGCGGGTGATGGAGCTGGCATCCCCGAGAAGGGAGTCGATGTATATGGCACGGGACTTGCGAAGAAACTCCAGTATGTTGGCCTTGGCTGCATCCATGTCGCCGATGAAGTAAGGAGGCATTTCCATGGAACGTAACAGTCCGGTCTTCTCGTCCGTCCAGAAGTATGCAGTCCGGTCACCAGGTCCAGGCTCGAATCTTGATACCCTGAGACGTAGCGCATTCTCTGTCCCTTCCCCAAAGCCCTGTGTGAGCTTTAGCTCTCGTGTGGTGCTGTCGTACGTATACCACTCCAGCTGAGCTTGCTTCTGGGGGAGCCATATGTCAAGCTCCGAGTACTTTGTTGGCCCTTTTCGGTGGAGGGGAAGACCCAGAATCTCGATTCTCAGACATGGCTGGATTATGACTGGACTTCCGTTTCGCATCTTCTTGAGATCTTTGAAGAATTTGTTCAGGCAGCGAACACATGGAGTGTACTGGCGTTGCATTTGAACGCACTGGAAGCAGTCAGTGAGACTCTCTTCTGAGGAGTCAGTGCCGCAGGCATCTCTTGAACCCACCTGTAATTTCATTCGCCTGCACGTCTCACATGCCCCATGTTCTCGGTTGTAACGAGCGTTCTGTTTATCGGCCCGGCTGGCCACTCTGCGCACTATCTGTTCTTTCCCCCAGATTGCCTCTTCGGAGATCAGTTTGCCATTGGCATCGTTTTTTCTTGATATCACTGAAGCCTGAAGGTATAGTCAGTTCTTGTACATGATGATTATGATCTCGGGTAGGGTTGTACCTTGTCTGCCTTTAGTACATCCCTGCGGATGATCACCGAGCGAGACTGTCCTTCCTTGCCTGGAGGTCTCCTGCTGCGAACATGGTTCGGTTTCGGGGTCCTCTTTGTGGACTTGCTGGGGTCATACTGGACAATCTGAACCTCCTGGGCAGACTTCACTGACTGGCCTGCCTTGGATGGACTATCCCTGGGAGACAATGTCTCGGAGGCAATAGTGTTCGGCGACGCGGACAGGGTCTTGGACGTAGCTGTCTTGGGAGATGAGGAGAGGGTTTGAGACGGGAGGTCGAGGGTGTCGAGGCTATAATTTTCGATACTGGATTGAATCGGCGGGAGTGGCGATGATTGAAGTGGACGAAAGGCAGGTTCTCCAGGAGAGAACTCCAAAGGGGTTACCAAGTCGAGCAGAGACTGATCATCCAGAGCACCGTCAAACGAATCACAGACCTCCACTTCAGATATCACAGGTTGGTGTTGCTCATTCTTCTCCAAGATATCAATTGGGCCTGGCTGGTAGATGTCGGGAAATAGCTCGTCGAAGCCAGTATCGAGAACAAAAGCGCTATTCTGAGGGAAGAGCTCGTCCAAATCGGAATGCTGGAGAGGAGCATCGACCGTCTGAGTACCCGAGAAAGGAAAAGAAACCGGGAGAGCGGGGAAGAGAGGGAATTCAAACATGGCTGTATTCTGCTCTGGGTAGAGCGAAAGTGGTGCCCATGGTGACCATCTCTCCTCTGGCATTTCCTCACGTCTGTCGACCTCACCGAGCGGCGGTGTGTACGGGAGCATGTTGCGTAATGTGGGCTGTGGGAAATTCCAAATGCAACTTGACTATTGACGCTCCAAAGAAACCCGGCAGTTTGGACCTCGAATAAAGATACCAGACAGGGAGATAAAACCGCGTGATGGCACAAGGTGCGGTTTGTTGATCCAGATATTTGTGGTCGGGATGCTGGGCCGGACAAACGAGGAAGGTGGATCAGGGCCCACGAGGCTCCAGAGCACCATCGCTGCAGGTGAGACTTTGTAATCGGGGCGATGAAGCCATGATCTGCTTGTGCGACAGCATTCGATATGGTGTGTGATGACGACCCCTCAGTTTGCCCAGCTCCAGCGGGGATGGAATTACGGGAGGTACCAAGCTGTGGACAGAAAATTAAGGAGTGCGACCTACGCAACAGCCATTTAACATTTTTTACAACACGTCAATTGTCCTTTACATAAATTTATTAACGATCTTTGAACACATGTACAATTACTCTTTGATACTTTTTTTTAAGCATTTTTCAGGGCTTACACCTATCCTTATTTATGTTTGATGACCTCCCACCCGAGGCCGAGCGACTATCTTTGAAAGCGTCGATTGCTTGTACTTGTCTTTATTTTCTTGTGGCGACGTAGGTCTTGGCACGCCCGGTCAACACTTTGAGGCCGATTACCCAATTCGGTAGTCGGCCACTGCCACCACCCGATTCCCTGTTCAAGCATTCGGCGACGGGGAGCAGGGCAAGTGGGAATCTGCAGGACGGGACCCAATCACATGTTTGCCCACCGCCCGCCATCTTTTCAGGCAACGACTGCGGTACAAGAAGGCTCTGAGAAATCCAATTCAAGGCGGCCACGTTCCCTGCGCCTCAGTCCCAGACTTGAAACTCTTCCAAAGAGGCAATTGGAATTTCTCTTGGCTCTCGAGGCAGAATTCACATTCACACAAGTCCGAGTCTCGCTCTGTACCTGGTGGCTCAGCCTGCCAAGGTCCACCCACCACACCTTTCCTCATCGCCTGACCGGTCTTGACAGGGAACGCTGACATAACCATGGGCGGCGGGTCTGACGAATTATATCGAGAGCGCTATGGCACCGAGACTCTTGCCATGCGGGAAGCCACCAAGGACGACCTTGATGCCATCACTCGGGTCATCCAGGCTGGCTTCCCCGACGATCCTGGCTGCGATTACAAGTTTCCATACCGGGAAGAATACGCTGATGACTTTTGGAAGTACACAAGACGCCAGTATGAGGAATACCTAGAGCAGCCCGAGAAATTTGCCTTCAACGTCGTGACGGTAACCAATGAGGAGGCTGGCCTACACGATTTGCCCGTCGCTGTCGGGGTTTGGGATACTGCTGTCCACATCAAGGCCAAAGGCGGAGGTAAGTATGTTTCGTTCACATGCTAGCTTGCTGGCTGATGTCATGTAACATGATCTAGACCTTTACATTGATGAACGACGAGACGGCAACAAGAAGCACATGAAGGCATACGCAGCTGCTATGCAGCGTGCCTTTGCGAAATGCTTTGAGTCGTATGGGGAAGAACAGCTCCATCTTTGGATGCTCGTCACGCATCCCGACTTTCGTCGACGTGGTGCTGCAACCAGACTGTGTAACTGGGGTGTGGACGAGTCGGCCAGGAGAGGCGGATGGATCTTGACGGTAATGGCCAGTCCGATGGGCAGGAAGCTGTACGAGGAACTTGGCTATGTTTTTGTTGGCACCGATACTGCCCGAGTGGATGGAGAGGAGGAGCACGTGGTTATCGACGCTTTGGAAAAGGCCTTCTGACAGTTCATTGGCAATACGAACCCCATACGTTTCGTTAACTGGAAAGTACCAAGACACCTTATCAACCCTGCCATTGAGAAGGTTCCCTTCCATGTTCAATCATCATGTGTGTTGATGTTCCTGACAAGAAAACCGCTAACATTATCCGTACTCATCCGTCATGACCTTCTGTTCGCTTACTATCAATAGAAATCAGAAGCCCACATGGTTCCTCCAGGTAACGTTCCAACATGCCATATTCGACACGTCTTCTCTCGACTCGCACGTGTTGTTCTAGGCTGATTCTATTTCTTGCGTCATAAGGCATCCCCACAGTGTTCGGTTGCGAACTGCTGGAGAGCATCCTGATGTCGTGAATGTACTGGCCGCACAATAGTAATCTTGCCCTCGCGCTATCTGGGATGCCACGCTGTGCCGTGTCTACCCTGACCGAAGATGTTGGAACTTCTGGATATGGGATTGTGGATGCCCAAGCACCCATACCCAAGAGGTCATCTTCCACGGCGTACGGCGACGGTGTCGGTGAGGCCCGGCTCAACGAGGATCTTTGGGTCAATATCAATTACCGACCCTCCATTGCTGCAGGATATCAAAGGTCATACCTGTCACGATGCATATTGTCCCCCCTGTCTAGCTGGATATGGGCTCCCTCCATAAGCTTGCAGTTGTACGAGGATCTTGCTCGCGTCCTGACCAGTCTTGGAGCTGGGATTTGTTCGGTCTGTGAAGTGGCTTTGTTGGGGTACAATTTCGGGCTTTGCATGGCATGAATGTTTGGTAGAATGTGCCTCCGTCTGAAAAGGGGTACAAAATTCAACCCAGATTTCGGAGCACGGTTTCTTTTTATAAGATATCAAACACGCCTCGACAAACCATTGTCTCCAAAGCCTTTACTGACTCTTGATGACATACCCAAGATCCTATAGAACTAGCTTCATAGTCATTGTTTCTCCCGAATACCCAAAACGGAAATCGGTACCTTCTAAAGAGCGGTTTTCGGAACCGTTGGTTTGAAACCCTCAGTCATACTGTGATGAGGCTTGCTGATTTCTTGGCTCGCCCGAGGAGAGTCCAAGGTGAGAACACAGGTTGACGCTTGCCGACTGTCGAAAAGAGCCAGAGTGATGAGACCGAATGTCAAATGGGGTTTAGGCTGTTCCTGCAAAATGACTGGCAAGCTGCTGTGTAACAACCTGACCCCTGCCAATGCATCTACGACATGGCAACAACTCAGCCCCACGCCTCGGGCCCCAGAACCAGCACGAGATAGTGGTAGAGTAAAAGGAGATTCACTAGATCCTAGGTGTTGTCTCCCATGGGAGCTTATTATTCTTTTCATCTGATGCAAACTCTTAGCTACTACGTCACCCTCCATAAACTTGTATTTTTGAGAGTGGTCCGTTGCATGTCCCCCCTCCTTTCTGCAATGCCTGTGACCCACCAGATGCAGGACCAGGGACACTTTCCCTCCAGGGGCTGTGGTAGTCGACCCGCAAACCGCAGGAGGCAATCCAAGACGATCGAATGACAACATCCCCAACTCCAACGATACCACTTGTAATTGATGGGCCCCGCGTTGTTGGCCTATTGTGGTTTTCCCATATCTTACGGTCGATAATTGCTGAAAATCGATTCACCTTCTGATCTGCAGCACTTCAAAGATGCATCCTCCACTATGCTCACGAGTGGGACGCATTCTTGCATTCTGTAAGGAGTCATTCTGGTTATTCCTATTTCCTAAGAATAGTTCACCACAAAAAGGAGAATACAAGGACTGCTAACATCACGTATGGCAGTCTTGTCTTGATTAATGGCGGCAACGGTTATCATTCTGGTTGCAGCCATGAACATCAAACGCCCAACAAAAGACCCCGAAATCAGCGACGAGGAGACGGCATAACTGAGAGCGTAGAAAAGAGACCAGAGAATTCTTAGCCATTTGAGAGAGCTCCAGAGCCGGCCCAGATACGACCATCAGGGAGTGATTCATCCCTCACGCTCAACTGCCATTTTTCCGTTCGACTTCCATCTGCTCGATTTGGACCGTATACACGATCCAAGTACCAACCGAGATGCTCGGGAAGATCCCACGCCAGTTCTGGATCCTGCAACATCAACTTCACCAGATGGCGCTTTGACGGCAGTGGGTTGCCATCATCGTCAACGTCAAAGGCGCTGCGAGCATGCACCAGACAGAGATTGTTGATGTAGGCCATGTCCCCAGGCTCGCGAGGCAAGGGGAACGCATGCCTCCATGCAAGCTCTTCCACCTTGGCCATGGCTTCGAGACGCTTCTCGGTTGGCGGAGGTAAAGAAGGATTTGCGCCCTGGCTGCGAAAACCGGTGATAGGCAACCGAGAGAATTGGAATACGAGCTTATCCCCCGGAGCGTTGGTCAGGAGGGGTGTCCCGTCCGTGTAATAATCCTGGGAGCTACCATCAGGTCAGTAATAGGTCAGTCATTGTTAGGCCTGTCAAGTGAAGCCTACTGAAAGAAAGCCCAGTTTTGCGCCAATTCTTGAATTAGATCCGGACGAGTTGCTGCCATCTCATTGTAGATTTGGCAAGCACTAGTAATCATTGTCTCGCCACCCGTGTCGGAAACACCAAGTGTATGCAACGCAAGGATATCACCAACATCAGTATGGAAAGCCTTCATCACCTATGTTAGTTGATGCATTTTACTGACACAAAGGACAGAAACTCACAAGCTGACCGTTCGTGAATGCAGGCCTCAGATTCTGCTCCTTTGACCCGGGCCTCATATCCTCGCTAAGAACATGGCAGGTCACAAGTTCTCGGTGAACATCCTGGAATCCTCGAGTCGGGGCGATGTAGGAAGATATGCCGCCGAAAATAAGGACGTTCTCCTCGTCTGTGAACCGGTCGGGAGGGATACCGCGGACAATGGCAAAGCCACGTCCATTGTAGCAGTCTTCAGCTACATGTCGCAACCTGCCGCTCAACCCTTCGGAGAGAGGAAATGTGTCCCGACTCAGCAGTCCAGGAGGAACACTCAGGCCTGGTTTTCTCGCCTTATCAGTACAATTACACACCTACGGGAAGCCTTCAACTACTTACCCTGGAAATGACGGAGAGCGTTTTCAATCTCAAGCAAGTCGCCGTTATCGATCGCCACGATGTAACTCTGCTCAAGGCTCGGGTCCAACCACTTGGATCCGGTCCATACCCTTTCGCCCTCGTAACGGGAGGGAAAGCCGGCCAGGACTTCACCAGTCACATGGACAGGCTTGGTGGTGGTGCTTGTGTTGGGGTAGAGGCTGTGGGCATAGTAGTCTATGCGACCAGCAGTAGTGGCAGCCATCTTTCTGTTGACAAGAACTGCGTATTCCTTATTGTCTGTTTGCTCCTTGCCTGGCTTCTCAAACTACCATTTGGAAATACAGCGATCGCCACTTATTAATACCTCTATTTCACACATACAGATGGGGCTCTGTTACCCCAACTGCCGTTACTTCACCCCGCTTTCCGGTAAGGGTATGCATTTGGGGTCGCGAAAACACAGCGTGGGATGTGTGCAAAAAAACCAAGGGAGGTGGTGTACAGCGTCTTTTTGTTACTGGTGGAAGCTATGCAACATCAATATGGATCTGCACATCATCGGGGTACACGGCTTTGGAAACAAGCCAATGGTGAAACCTGGTGTAATCGCCGGTGGTATTGATTCTCGGGCAGGCAAGAGATCGTCGAATGGGATTCTACACCCTGGAATGAAGGATTCAGGTTTTGGAGGGGAGATTTACGGTATGAGGCTGCTCTTAAACGAATACGGGATGCAAAGTTTCGGGAAGGGGGAAGCACCAAGTTGTCATATGATGTGCCTATGTTACATTCATGGGTCAAGTCGAAGGGGGATCTGAGGTTCAAGAGATGGTCATGACTGGAAACCGGATAGGAATCGGAAATGCGGAGAGCGAGATGGGTAGGTGGATGTAATCAGGGCATGATGAGCGTGGACTGGGAGAACAGAGGTCGCAGGAGGATGGTCACATTGCATGATGAGAAGTGCGAGGAGTTGGCATTCTGCATCGTTGGGGAACGCACTTCAGTCTTTGCCTGGAGCTGTCTTGGCCGTGTGCATGGCCAAGCTGGACAAGATTCGACCATTTGTTTGCAGCTGGTAATCTGAACCATTCCATCTTAAAATTCCCAAAAAAGAGAGACAGAATGAGCATTAGAAGGATGAACACCGGGCTTAAGCGATAACAGGACGATAACCGCCTGGCTTGCTCCGAGTGGCCCGCTCGACTCTCTCATAGTGCGCCTCGTTACCCACATCATCGAACTTGGCATTCCGGTGGTAGACAGAAACCTCGATAAACGGGTCTTCAACCGGGATATCGATGTCGCTTCCAGTGTGCTATTTGTTCATATCTCATCAGCATGCTTGACCACGACACTCGCTCCCGGGCAAAGTGGGTCCAATCCTCGGCCTCGATCAGGGGGCAAAAAAAGGGGCAAGAAAAGGGGCTACTAAGCGAGCGCTAAAACAAAGGCGGCTAACCCAACAAAGAAACAAAGTAAACAAAAGACGACTCACAGTCCGAATGCTCCAATGCAGGTGTTTCTCCAAGTACTCTGCAACAGTATCAACCTCCAAGCTAGGCAGCTCGTGGACACCGCCGGGCAAGTTTCCGTGGTGAACAGCAGGATGCCGGGCAATGAGCGCGCCAGTGATGGGGACTTGGGCGCGAGACTTGGTGTCTGAAAGCGCCTTGCGACGGCAGTTTCCACAGCCAGGTGCGGCGCGGTTGCGGTGGATTGGGTTGGAAAAGGTGTAGACGAAGCCCTGGAAAGGCTTGGTCAGCGATGGGTTTGCTCAAACGGGAGCAGGGCTATGGAAATTGTCACTTACGACGTGTTGAGGGTGCGTGTGCAAGGGGTCGGAGTAAGACGGGGGGCCTTCAAAGGGCGTGCCGAGAAAGAAGTAGAGGGTGTACGGAACGCCGTTCAGAGCGAAGCGGTTGTAGGTGACGTTTATGATGACGTCTTTGTCAAAGTCGGGTTGGCCAAGTGTGCCGGTGAGAGAGCGAGGAATGGAGGACGTTTCAGTTGGTGCACCGATTTCACCGGGGGAGTACAGCGCTTTGATCATGGCCTTGACGTCGGCGACGTAGAGGCTCGCGGAGAAGTTCCCATGGGCGTCCTTGTACTTGTCTAGCCAGGGCTGGAGCTCGGGGTAGGTGTACCCGAGATTTTGGATGTCTCTCACGTCGTCGGAGGTGTAGTAATTGCCCTCGGCGTCCTTGTGGAAGGGGGCAAGCGGGGTGGAGGGAGTGTCGACGTCGCCGGTCTTGATATACCAATTCCCGTCGTCTTGGAGCTGTTCGTCTCTGGATTCGAACCAGTTCTTGGTGGGATCGAGAAGGGAAATGCCTTGCCAGAGGGCAAACTGCCGGTCGACATTTGCGTGGTGCATCCAGAAGACTGGATCATAGGCGGCAACGGCGGGCTCGGCCATGTGGCCGATGTATTTATCGAAGCCGCCCGTCCAGTTGTGGATGTTGTTATGAATGTATTCCAAGTTGAGATATGCAGCTGGGGAGCCTGCATCATAATCAGGGGACTTCTTGAACTTGGTAGTGGCGAACTGGGTGTAGGAAGAGATGTAGTCGTGGACGTAAAGGCGATAGACCATTTCGCCGAGGGGAACATTATCGATATTCTCGCCATACCAGGGGTGCGTATTGAGTGTAGAAGTGATGAGGGAGTTCCGGACTGTGCCTTCTGTCCACTGGGTGGAGACTGTATCGGATTCAGGCTCATAGGTGGCCCAGCGGGAAGTTGCTTGGGCTTTGGAGAACTGGACAATGTCAGAAATAAAACGAGGACATGCTGTGGCCGACATGCCATAGGGAAGAACTGAATGAAAGGCGTACTGGAATGGTCATGATCTTTTTGTTGGAATCAGTATCCTGGATATCGCTGATCCCAAAACAGCCCATTCTCTCGTTATCGGGCATGGTGAATTTGTACATCGGATTGTCCATGTAGAAGACAGTGACACCGTCCTTGAGATCGATCACACCAATTCGAGGCTGCTTGGTGATGAGCGGAACATCATAGAGGGGCTTATCCTCTCCATCGCGCGTCTTCTTCTGAGCCCAGTCCCAGTAGGGGAGACGCCAGGTATCAGCCGCATCTTTCCACTCCTGCTGCTTGTCTACTGGAAGTTGGGGAATGACTTGCTTGACCATGATTTCATGCAAGACCTGCTCGTAGAGTAGCATGTACGGACGGTGCCAGGAGGGAAAGAGGAGACTGTCATGAGTGCAGTATCCTTCATTCGCGGTAATGGCGTCGGTGTCCTCATCCCATGGTTGGTAAGGCATGCCATGAATGCCGGCAATCTGGAAAAAGGACAGCTTGTGGTCAGGGTCACGCTCCTGGAGGAACCGCAGGGCCCAGATGAAGAGATTGTTTTGGATGAGATGTTCTGCCGTCTGGCCGGGATACCAGGTATCCACCTCAAGGCGGAGAGGTACGGTGGTGTCAGTAACACCGGACTTGATGCCGGTGACAGGGTAAACGGAAGACATGGTGATTTGTAGATGTGATTCAAGGCGTTTGGTGAATGTTTGCTGGGTATTCTCGGTGCCTTTGGTAGTCTAGTAGGATGTTGATTGGGAGGGCTGGACCCCCGTCTATTATACTCAGAAGCCCTTTGTCCGCGAGCCTCCGCTTCATCACCAAGAATCCAGTCCTATTCTTTCCGTCTACCCATCAAGAATATGCCGTGACCTCGCTTCAACTCTCAACAAGCACCTTGGCCACCCTGGCATGCCACTCCTCCTGTTTTCTTCCATACCTACCATCGATGTATTTTCAGCAACGCCACAACCCATATCTGCACAAAGTTCTGACCACCTACTGGACGCAAACTTCTGACAACGGGACAGCCGCTGCCCAGCCCGTCGGATATGTACCAAGATGAGGGGTTGACAGGCATGTAGTCACGGCCCGAGAAACTAGCCACCAATCCCATGCGTCAAGGCATTTATTCCGGCCCGTCAAAAATGCCGTGTTACCTTCAAGGTTCCCTCCAAGAGCTAGACGATCATGAAAACAGCATCCTGTCACAAAGTTTGCTTTTGTGGCCAGCTGAAGCAAAATAACGAAATCCAATACCGAGTCTGCCGGGTGGTGATCTGTTCCATGCGTCTTGGTGCATGCATTTATTTACAACCTTCGCAAGTGACATTTCCTTCCCTTTTGAGCTTTTCAGCTGGGTTCGGTAAATTTGAAGGACATTGGGGAGGCTTTCAGCTTCAGGATGGGTGGTGATCTTTTCTCAAAAGCTGATAATGTAACCTTGTGACTGGATGCCAAGCCCACGATGATAGGACCCTGAAGGGCTGGTCATATTCAGTGAGCTATGCCGCTCGACAGAAGAGGAAAACCGGGATGCGCTGAGAGGGCTATGCAGATTTCCAAACCCAATGGCGGAGCAGCTCCTACATTCCAGCCACCGACTTGACAGCTTCACAAATTATCAGTGACACTGACAGGATGGAAAGCCTAGAATTAGTGGGGTATCTAGCAATCAGCAAAGAAAGTGAAAACTCATCATAGGAAACCGAAAAACATATAAGGCCGCCAAAACATTGAACAAGAGTTCATAGATGCCAACCATAGCACAAGTCATACCTTCTGCTTTAGTATCAGCTTGAAAGTTCTCATACATCAAGATGTCGTTCAACTTCCTTCCCAACACGGCTCTCGCAGCCTGCGTTAATGAAGCTGGCGAGATTTTCACCTACGCCCAAACCTACAACGGCGAGCTCGTTGAGATCAAGGGAAAGCTTGCGGGTAGTCCTGCGACCTATCAGGTTACCGGCGACCAGACAGGCATCGGCCTCACCAAAGAATCCGGCAGCGTCCCAGCCAAGCGCTTCACTCCCCTTGCTGCCATCAACTCCAAGTCCATATACTACAACGCCAAGCGCCTTGTCTTTTTCGCTGACAAGCAGAACTACCTCCGCGACATCTACTTCAACGGAAACAAATGGGTTGAAGGCGACCTCTATGACAAGAAGTGGACGTGCGCCCCTTACTCCAAGCTCGCCGCTGTCCGCCTTGTCAACGACGGAGGTTACGATTTCGTCTGCCTCTACTACCAAGACACCTCCGACACAGGCAACATTGTCCTTGTCAACCACAGCCCTTCCTACGGATGGCAGACCGGCAACCCCCCCTTGGATGACCCCCCTCTGTACGGCACATCTCTCACCGCGGTGCCCCCTCAACCCGGCATCGAGGTCATCCAGTACAACACCCCTACAGACACCTGCGACCCGGTAGTCTTCTTCCAGTACGACAAACTTGAACTTGGATCATCTCAGGACCAAGGCTCCAACGGTCAGTTGACCTACCCCCACTCTTAACCCTGAACCCCCTTTCTAACCCCACCCTTTTATAACTCCCAGACTATGCGACCTACAGCATCAACGACAAAACCATCACCCTATCCGCCCACTCCCCCATCACCGCCGTCGACGACGGAAGCAGCTTCTGGGCTTTCTACACCACAGACCTCCAGAACCAAATCTTCCGCCTCAAAGTCGACGCCGCCGGCGCCGTGACCCAGCCGCAGCCAGTCGTGCTGGCGAATAACCCCATCCCCGGCTCCTCCCTCGCCTCCGTCATTATCAAGGGCAACGGTCCTGACGTCGTCGTGCTCTTTTACCTTTTGCACTACGAGCCCGTCAAGGAGACGACCCAGGAGATCAACGTCTTTGCTGCGACATTGACCGCCAAGAGCGGCGGTGTCGATGCCTGGGATGTCAAGGGCGGCGTGTGTTTGACTGCTGCAGGGAGCAGTTGACTATCCGACTCTGGTTCCGATAATGGTGACAATGACAATACCGGTGGTGGTGATGATGGTGGTGGTGATGACGGCGGAAACGATGGGTTCCCTGGTTGGCCTGGAAGTGGTGGTGATGATGATGGGGGTGATGGCTGGCCTGGTGATGACGACGATATCCCCACTCATTGGGATGAGGGCAAGGATGGTAGAGGTGGCGGACCATTTGGGCATACTAAGAGCGGACGTGGAGGGATTGGTGGACGGATTTGAGACAGCTGATCTCAATACTACCTTATCTACCTAGGTAGAGCTAGTGGTGATGATGCCCGTGCGTACCCTGGGCTCGAGGTTTTGGGGCAGGAGGTCGGTGAATAAAAGGTTATCTACCTTACTGTCATTCATTTATATTGAACACGCATTAAACCCCCGGCATGGTGTTCAACTATACTCTTGCGCCTAAGGATGCAACTAAGAATAAACATTTTCGGAAACCTGATCACTGCACAGAGCTTTTTTTCACCAGCTACGGGCAGACACGACGTGAAGGATACGTCATTCCAGATGTCTCGTGCACTTCTGAAATGTTCCTCAAAGTGTCTCGGCCACTTTTTCTAGCACATCCAGCTGGTGACTTCGTCTCGCTCATCTTATCCTCATCCCTACCTACCTTCTCCACGTCTCTGGCCGCTTCACCTCGCCGAGATAATCCCCTTCCCTCTTCCTCTTGTGTGGTGCTCGACTTCGTGGCTTAGCTTGCGGTGTTATCATCCCCAGCAACACTGAAGACATGTTTTCTGGAAAAGCCTGCTTGATGGGTCCACGGAGCCGTGACATCATTTTCGTATCGTCCGCTCGCTTGGCCAACACCCGCTTCATGGCTTGAAACACAATGTTTCGTCTCGGCATCATATGGTTGTCGGATCCTAGCAGCCTGAGGGCCCTCGACAGCGCTTTCTCCACTGTATCATATCTCGAATCGAGTTTTGAGGGCCACCATTGTCTCTCGTCTATGGGCCCTGCGCCTGGTGTGAACATCCAGACTGTCATTTCCAGGGAAATCCGATGCAGATTTCGGAAAACATACTGCCAAAAACTGAGGAAGATTTCTCTCCCTATCTTCTACATTTATACCCCTTAGTCTTCCAATGAACCTAAAGTATTAAGCGCCGACAGAAAATAAAAATCGAAAATAAAACGGGCGGTAAAAAATATAGGCACTTCGGTACATCGAGCTCGTATTTTTAAGCTCTCAGGCGGAATAATCATGAAGCATAGCTTTTTACATATCTGGACACTTACCACTCCGATCTTTGAAGCCGAAATCATAATTATCTATGTACTATCGCGAAGAATGCATTTTACTGAGGATTCAGCTAAACGACTAGATCACATTTAGATATCCGTACGCGTTTATACTGGACTTAGCTCATCACTGCGGCACAGCCCAGGCCCTCACCTCAAGTATATAGTTATTTACTCCCTCTAGCCCAGCCACAAATCCCAGGTCTTAGAATCTTTAATATCGAGGCGATATGCTATAATCCTATAAAATCTGGACGGCTTTTGAGATACCGGTGGTAAGGGGCTGAGAAGCTAAGGTGTAAGAGAACGAAAAGATAGAGCATATTCTAGATGCAAAAAATAGACAGCGTACCGAGCAGAGATACTCCAGTATACAACTACCTATAGAGGCAATATTTCCTTCTATCTAGGAGGGAAATCGTCGTCGGATGACGAAGACTGGACTCCGAACGTCGAGGCCGTTCGGACAACGATTCGGTTCGTAATAACTACGGGCCGACTCGACGCGAACCAACCGTAGGCCGACTAAAATACTTAGCCGGCCAACTATCATTCTCCACCGACCCTACACCTATTACCTTATCCTACGGACAGTAGACACTGCTTTAGCCGCCGAAGATAGGACGTTAAACACTTAAAGAACCGACTTCAAGCCAGCCTACTCACAATCCTACTAACCTACGAAAATCCGTAGAAAAAATAGTAAAACAGAGTATATAAGTTAGAATAGACTTTGCATGGGCTTTAAGGAGATCAGGGCATATCTTTGGAGAATGTATACTTCAATCGGTAATAGTTGCCCTTTCGGCTTAGCCGCCGGGCGTTAATAAATTATTATCATTATTATTATAAGCTTTTATCATGTCGTCGGTCCAGTATTTCTGACATAAGCGTATTTGTCAACAAGTGGCAAAATTTGACAAATCACTGGATGTGACGATCCCCTATCCAGAACCTCTGAAAGGGATAACAGTTGAAGGTAACTTCTGAATGATAGATCGGTGCAGCCAAAAGGTGCACAACAATAGTCTTGTCTCAATGTACTAGTAAGCTGGTACTTGTATTGCAAACTGCGGAACTATCTACGAGCTATCTAGTTCCTCCATATATATAGACCGTGGATCTCCAAGTACCTCTGTACCTAGATCACTCCTGATCACTAGTGATCGGAGGTGATCTCTGGGGCTCACCATGCTCAACACGTGAGCGTGGTGATCTGGCTCACCTTGCCAAGCAGTGAGCCTTGTCTGACCCTGCAGCCCTGCGGTCGTGTTCCCTTACTCCGATTGGAAGACATGGTTAGCTGCAGTCTCCACCTGGTCGTGCTATATGGTTGGTTCGTGACATACACTCTATAACGGAGACTCAGGTAGTGGCATCAGAGCTCTTCACAAGGGCCTTCTTCGTAAGGGCATCGCCAATAACCTTGCCAGCGCGTGTCTCGAGCTCCTGCATGCCGTGTTCGTCCATATTAGCCATGTTCCTCGGAACGATGTGCTTAGAGTCGATTTGGTACTTCAAACGGCCATAGAAATCTTCATACGCCTCACGAGTAGATCTATGGACTCGAGCACTCTCTAACAAGGTCGAATTCTTCGTTTTAATGCGAGGGTTGCGCTTCAAAAAGCGGTCGATCCAGCGGGGCTCAGGGGCTCAATATCGCCGCCCTCAAGAAGTATCTCTTTGGCGAAGGCAGTCACTTGCTTCTTGCTTGGCGCACGGCCAGCCTTTTCCT